>JAUMJL010001831.1:0-46740 GCA_033558185.1 Dromococcyx pavoninus
CGCCAATGGGGAGCGAGGGAGCCGCGCGGGGGTGGGGCGACGCCGGCCCGCTGGCCAATCACATCACGGGGGGGTGGAAAGCTCCGCCGCGGGGAGTGCGCGGGTTGCACTTCCCTTCATCTCAGTCAGCGGCCTGTGATCCCTCCGCGAGTCGCTGGGGGAGGAGGTGCGGGGGGCCTGATGGGCATTTAACGTGCAGACGTGTGCGGTCATCAGCCTCCCTGATGCTGAGAGACGTGGCTGATGGTGGCCACCAGCCCTGACCGCTCTGTCAGTGATTCATCCCGGCGTAGTCCTTGCGGTGTTTTTCCGTGGATTTCATGACTATAAATTTGCCTGATCCCCTTTTGAACCTGCTGATACTCCCCCACCCCCAAAACTTCACAAGGCAACAAACTGCAGAATGTCACTGCCTGCTGCTTAAAAAGGCACTGTTAAAACGTTTTTATTTAACCCTGTCCTAATCATAGACTCATCATAGAATCGTTGGTAGGAAAAGACCTTTGAGATCATCAAGGACCGTACCTGTCCACTACTAAACCACATCCTGAGCACGTCATCTTCCTGTCTTTTAAACACCTCCAGGGATGGTGACTCAACCATCCCCTGCACAGCTTCTGACAGTGCCTGACCACTCTTTAAGTGAAGAAAATTTTCCTGATGTTTAGTCTGAACCTCCTCTGGTACAACTTGAAGCCATTTCTTGTATCGCTTGTCAACTTGGGAGAAGAGACCAGCACCCCATCAAATCAATGCCGGCTCTGGCATTGCAGGATTTGGTGAATACCAGTTCTGCATTCACCTTATCTGTGGCCTTTATAATAATTCAGAAACCACAAAGAAATTTCCCTTCAGCTCTGTCTTCTCCCATTTGGAGAGTTCCAAATGTAGGCATCTTGCTTTTTTACTGCTCATTTAGTGTTTTCTGGCATTTTCCCCATTTCTGTGTAAGTCGTTTTCCTAAAATTGAGTAGCCATTTACTTCTCTTTTCTGACAGTGTTAAGCTTAATTATATTGTGGTTGCTGGTATGGAGCAGCTCACCCACTGATAGCTCTTGAATTAGATCCTCTGCACGGCTGAAGACTAAATCAGAATTTTTTTTTCTTATGGTTTCTAAGGCCATTTATTCTAGAAAGAAATAATTTATTGCATCCAGAAACGTTACCTCTACATTTCACCCTGATGAGGCGTTGACCCGGTCTTTATGTGGGTGGCTGAGCCCTCCCACTACGTGTCCTTAATGTGCAGCTTCTCTCATCTCACTTAATGCAGTCATTGAAATGAATCAACACAGGGAAACAAGCAACCTCGCAGCTCTGCACAGCTAAGGCTAACTTGCATGAGAATTTTAGATCAAAATCACCACCTGTATCACAGTGCAGAATGTTGATTTCTGGGACAGTGTGGTTTGTGCAAGATGCTTTTAAGTTAAACCCTGACCTGGGAGTGAGTTCTTATGGGTAAAGAAAGAGCTGCAGTGTTGAATTCCTCCCCATCAGATTACAGCCTGATAGGCAGCTGTAATTTAGGCTAGCTGAAGTTTTTAAATAGTCTTGCAGATGGAGTGCATTGCGTCTTTCCAATGGGGAAGAAACAAAAGCATTCACTAGCTTAATTCATAAGACTATGCCATTTCAGTTCAGTTAGTTACTTGCACTAAAATCAACTTGTCCTGCAGTTGCATTGTGGAGGCTTGTGCTTCACAGCATTGGGTTCTTTTAAATTTCATAAATATCAGTGTTACTCATGCAAAAAATGCCTGTGTAGAAACAAATTTTAAACATCTAGAAAACTTTCTAAAATTCTGTTGTCCTTGGAGCAATTCAGCACTGTCACTGAAGTTGCATTCTGGATGAAAGAAGACACATCTGATAAGAGATTGTCTTGTCTTTTCTCTATCAAATTG
Organism: Dromococcyx pavoninus; assembly: GCA_033558185.1. Classification (NCBI taxonomy): domain Eukaryota; kingdom Metazoa; phylum Chordata; class Aves; order Cuculiformes; family Neomorphidae; genus Dromococcyx; species Dromococcyx pavoninus. The sequence goes on from JAUMJL010001831.1 coordinate 1,909, forward strand.
TCCATCTGGATTGCTGCAACCAAAGCCTTCAGCTCCCTGTGTGACCGGCTCCTCTTCCTTTTTCCAGACTCACACAATGTCCTACCTCCCTTGTCAAAACCTCTGTCCCTATCTGTTTAGCTGGGCAAGCAGAAATATATGCTCATTTTGTAGCTTGTTTGGAGCTACATGTGTGCTGGCCAGTAGCCACGTCTTGAAGAGCTCAGTTGGGTCAGCCTTCAGGCATGGTCAGTGCAGGAAATTATTTATTTCTCTTACTACATAGACGTGGCATTTTCCTGGAAGTTTTCACCATGGGTTATCGTTGCAGCCTCCATCCTGTCTCTGCTTTGTCAAATTTGGTGAAAATTAGCCTGAAAGTTCAAAAGTTATCAAGGAAAGGAGGAAGGGAACAGATGGACGAAAGAGGAGTTGACAGCGTGATCTCATAATCCCCCCTGGCATAGGAATTCAGGCTAGAATTGAAATATTTTAGGTCAGAACATTGTGCACTTAAATATCTTATTTTGAAAGAACAAGCCTCTAATATGAAACAAATTTTCATGTTAGACCATCGATCAGCTTTTAGGGCAGAGATTAAACAACAGCCTTCCCTAACACAAATGTTACAAACATACCTTCCATGCCTTACAGCCCCTTCCCTCACCCAACCTCAGCCCCAGAAGCTTCAGCGTTTGTTTTTGCAGCTCCTTATAGGTCAAGATTGTTTTTCTCTGATTCATTTTTTTCTTGCTTGTGTTCAGTCAAAACATAATTAAAAGGCTTACCTTAGCCTTTTTTCCATTCCAGGAGCAGTTGTTTTGCATCTGTGTCCGAGAACTGGACAGTTTGCTTAGATAGCATATTGCCTTTACAAGCCATTTTATGGTGGATTCCAGCAGATTAAGACATAGACATTTCTGGAAGGATGTCTGCAAGCTCTGCACTATTCCATTGATGCCATGTTGCATTTGTTCCACTGCAAAATATGACATTGTTGTGCCTGATACCTCAGAGAGAAGCTATCGGTTTCCCATTGGCCAGGGCTGTAAAAAAGCAGCCGAGGAGTTCTGTTGCCATCATACAGGCATCACAGCTGGCCAGTATGAACCCTCCCACTGGAATACATCTGCCAGATGAAGAACTCTATTTATAAAAGTGTTTTGCTTATTACTACTTTAGGAGTTCACTTTGGGGGGAACAAATCACAAACAGCAAGAGAGAAGACATGGAAATAAGTTTTCAGCTGGTGAGCTGCAGCAGTGTAGAAGCTTTTTCATTTTGCATCGTACTGCACATCTGCTCAGAGCACCAGCAGGGTCTTTGAGGTCCCTGCTGCAGATTGTTGGAGTAGCAACCCCTCTTTGGAAGCACCTTGTCCTAAAAGGTTTAATTGCTTTAAGCAAATTTATATTCTGAATTAAGCACAGCTTTTGCAGTGCCATGTGAACTTCTGTTATAACAAAGAAAGAAATTTGGCACCAGCTTGCTCCCTCTTAGGAGCACGTGTATCTTCTCTCCGGAGGAAGAGTAGATTTCATTCTGAGACCTTATATTCCCAGAAAAGCAGGCCAAAGTGATTAGTTTTCTTCAGCTTTGTTGGATTCAATGCCATGAATGAAAAAGAAGCACCTACACATTTGGGCGAACACTCCTGGTGTGTTTAGACATATGATGCACAAGGTGATGTTTTTTCCCCTAGGAAATTGTCTATTCTTGTGACCACATTTTGGATTAAAACTGCAAGCAGGGCTGATCAGCTGAGCTGTCTGCAAATGGGTTTTGTTTGTAAGAAGCTGAACCTTTGTGTGGGAACGTACACTGGGCCTCAGCAGGGGCCTCAACAGGGACAGTGAAGGACAAGCCTGATCCCTCCTGTTACCTTGCTCTGCTCCCCCTTTGCCGTCAGACTCCAGCCAGCTCCACCCGAGTGGGGCAGTGATACAGGAGAGCAAGATTCCAGGGAGCTGTGTCCTCAGCCTGGGAAGGATAGAATCAGCCTCCTACCAGCAGCAACCTCTGCCCTTCCAAACCCAACTCTCCTGGCAGCAGCAATGCCAGCCCTCCACTCCTCCTCTATCCACCATGGTGTACTCACACCTTTCTTGCCATGCTACCGTCCTTAAAAACACTGGGTAACTCCCAATTTTTATGATAATAATAATAACTAAGAACTTTGCCACTGAATCTACTTTAAACTGTCTCTTTTAGAGGAAACTGATGGTTGTATCATCATGAATTTGATTCTAATTTAAGGCTCTTTTCCATTTAAATAGGCTTTGAGAAAACTTTTTCATCCTGATATGCAAGGCAAGTTTCTGGATCTTTAATATTAAGTTTGAAACATCCATAATTAGCAAAATAAGGAAACTCACTTTTCTTATTAAAAGATCATAAGATATCCCAAATGTTAGGAAAGAAGCTGCATAGGTCATAAATTGTACAGGATTTACCATAGTGCCACCACATTTGTCATAATTCTGCTACCCCATGCAGTTCTTTTTGTGCTGAGAAAAGTGGTGCTGTCCTAAAATATAGCACTGCTAAATGTTTATTAAAGCTATTTTCCTGTTGAAGATTAACTTATAATAAGCAAGTGAAGCACTGGATTGCATTTAATGCTTATTCTGCGATAGCAGTAATTTCAAAGAAAGCTTTGATAAAAAAAAGTACTGTGCTTTGTGCATGAATATTTTTACTGATTCAGCAGCTCAGCTTATTTGAGTCAAACATAAACAAATCAACGAGCTACTTATCACAGTTTCAACTTGAAACCACTGTTTATGTCACCGTGTGTGACAAACTGAAACAAAAACCAGTGGATGTCACACACTGCAGCTGGGAGCAGAACGATGCAATTCGTAAAAGCATCTCAGTTCTGCCCCTCCTCTCTTCCAGGAATAAACTAAAATGCTCATTTTTGTCTGGCTGTACATCACGTGATGTGACTTTCATCCTTGACAAAATACACATGCAGAACTTGTAGGCTGCCTTATAATACCTTTTTTTTCTATCTTGTACAGAACTGGAATGATGTCAGGTTTAATTGCTTAGAACAGACATCAATGCATTTCAATTTGCACTTTATTTTACAGGTTGGTTGGTCTTCAGAAATATAATAATTAAAATTTATACAGCACCCATAGTTAGAGACAAATAACATTAATGACTATTGGGGTTGCATTGGGCCAATGTATGGAAAAGAATTTCAGTTTAAATAGCAGTCTAACCTTCGTACCATACTATTAATTTGAATTGCTAAAACTCAGCGAGCTCCTTATGAAATAGTCATTAAGCCTATATGAAAAGATTTGCAGAGAGAAGAAATGCTATACACATAAAAGTGATGAAATTCTTAAAAAACAACCCTGAAAACCACAACAAAAAGGTATAAAAATTTGTATTTATATTATGTTGAGAATGATACAAGACAATTCAACGTGTGCTACAGAGTGTAGTGAGCACCATGTACGTGTGAACAAATGAATCTGTACAGTATCATACATCTCACAGACTCTGAACCGTTCCTTTGGCTCTGGGACCCAGTGGCTCTGGCACAGAACCCACTCATTAGCACCTTTAGGTGCCAATTTGACCAGTAAACAGCAGGAGGCTCTCTGGCATTGAGAGCCACTTAAAGACCCTTATTGCACGGACTCTTTAAATGACATAAATCACGTGTAACCATGTTTTACACCTCTCATGCGAAATGGAAGGAAGAAGTTCTGCAATTGGAGCGCTTTCACTCCGCTCTGGCTGGACGTGGCTCCCTAGGAATCCTTCTCTGGGCTTAATTTACAGTATCTCAGGTAGAAAGAACAGCCAAGGTGACCAAATGATTTCTGGTCGTTTCTGTTTCAGTATTCCTTGCATTTTAATTCTATATAGTTATGCAACACACTTGGCTAATTCTTGTGCAGCTACCAATTAACAACAGTGCATTTAGACAGTCACTTAAGCAAATTGGCTCATTTCTTTGCTGGTGAGATTAATTTCAGAGTGTGTTTGCCCCATTAGTATTTGTAGGGAGTACAACTCTTCCTTAAGGGTTTCTAAAGGGATTCAGTTCTCCTTCCATCAATTTTGAAAAGTGCAAGTTAGCGGATTAAGTATCAACACTTCCTGGCTCTCACCACACACAAACCCAGTGGCCTCTAGTAGTAAAAAAAAAAAAGTTACATATTTCTGAGACTATAATCTTTTTTTGCAGACATTCATTTTTCATCACCATCACAAAATAAAAGTGCATAAAATTAATATTCATTGATTAAAAGCTGGTTCTTTTTAAAAATGTATTTCTTTTTCACAGGGCTGATCTTTGAAGGCGAAAAATGTCACCAATAATTATCAGTTTGCAATAAAGTTGGTAAAATGTTAAAATAACCACTTGTGACAGTAGCACAGACTGCTCTAAGTACCTCCCAGGAAAGAACATCCTGCAGCTAAACACGCCCTGGGACTCGGAACAGAAGCACTCTGCAGGCTGAGCTCAGGCACACCCAACTTCACCTCTCTCTTGTTTCCCAGTTCACTTCTCCTGGCGTTGGAGTTCACCCAGTGAAATGGGTTATGCAGAGTGCACTGAAGGTTGCTCAGAATATTGGTGTTTATCACAGTTGTTTATCTGTAGATCAATAGACATAACTTTGGTTTTTTTTAATACAAAATGATGTTAGGCTGCCTGTGGTGTAGCTGAACCCTTGCTCATCCACGGCAAGGAAAGTAAAACTGATTAAGGTCAGGAAAAGTCTTACTTCTTTAAGTTCGATTTAATTTTTTAAATGAATTTGTGGGGTTTTTTTCTATCCTAAGTCATTCTTTAAGAAATTAGTACTTAGGCTAGAAACTTGTCTATAAACACCCATTGAAAAACTGTCCTGTCCTCTTCAAGGACTGGGTGTGGGGGAGGTACTTTTTATTGCTGCTTGAATCTGATAAAACTCACTTTGAACCGAGTTTGGGTTTTGCACATGACACTGAGGATCCAGGCTCTGGGTAGTAACGCGTTGCAGAGTTTCTACTTGGCCAAACCCTGCTCTTTTCAAATAAACAGCCTCAGTGGGTGGGTATGGGTTGGGCAGAGAGAGGATGGGTGGGAAGGAGGAGTCATCCTCCTAATTGCAGTGCAGAATCTGCAGGAAGAGTTAAATTTAGGCTGGGGATTTTTCATACCTCTGCTGTGATGGCAGAGGGTGCACTCAGAGCTGGAGGAAGAGCTAACCCAGAGCAACCGAGAGCCGAATATCCCGACACCTGCGTGCCGCAAGGGAAAACCCTTCCTTTCTTCTCCCACCAGGAAACAGGCCAAACCTCCACCTCTCCATAAAAAGAACTTCTCAATGACTTCATCTCTCCAGAGCCTTTTCCACAGAGGGAAAGACCCAGCAGCCCTGTGATCTTGTCCCTGCTCCTTCTCTCCCGGTGCTCTGTGCCGAGGCAAGGGCAGAGCTGCCCAGGCAGGGGCAGTGGTTGATCCTGCAGCAGGCAGCGTGCGCTCCGCGGCCGCGCTGCGATCGCAGGTACAGCTGCGCACACGGATGCGTGTGACACGCACACGCACACAAAGCACACACCCCGCTATCCACGTTAAAAGGATTAATACAAACAGCAGACTGTCTGCATCCCAAGTTGCCGCAGCCCCAGGGAGCGCTGCGCTGGCTGCTCAGGAGCAGGTGGATCACGTCACCAAAGGAATGTCAGAGCCTGGACTGTCACCGCGCGTCGGGTCGGCTCCAGCACCTGGAACAGCTGTGCCACTGCCTTCGACTGGGCCGCTGCTGTCCCAGCTGCGGACAAGGGGCTGTGCCTGAAAACATCACCCTGAACTGGGCTGCACTTGAGGGAGAGCACAGGTAGTATGGTGTCGTTTTTCTTTAATAGCCCCCAGCTGTAATAACTGAAAGAGTAAAAACAAATAAACCCTTTTTATTTCCACTCAAGATTATTCGAGTAATTTTTATTGAAAATATAAGATCTACAAAGCCATGGATACCCAGCGTGGAAGAACTCATTAAGTTAGCACATTCATCTTTAAAAGGAAAATTTCAGGTCGACCTAAGGTACAATAATGTTCAATTTAAAATCTTGGTTTTCCTTCTGTAAGTTTAAAATCTCTTTTCATTAGGAGGTTCTGTGCAAGAGCTGCTTGTCATGAAAGGAAACACTTTACAATTCATGAATGTGTTCATTATAGAATAAATGAACAGCAACAATATACTAGCCTTTTTTTTTTTCCTGTTAACAGTCGTGTGTTAAAGTAAACTCTTATTTTTTTTTTCCATGATTTGGAAATTAGTTACATATGCACCAAAGGAGCTAGTAATTTCTGCTGCTTGTCAGCTACACACAATGAGTATATTGCTGTGTGCTTTCCCCAACAACGAGGATTTTAGTAATATGCAAGGTGTATAGAACATAATACCAAAACCTGCATCACAGAAAAGATTAATTGTTTTCTTATTCAGCTGCCAGAGTTTATAACCTTAGGCCCCTCCCCAGAGCCAAAACAGGGGTGGCCGTCCATTAGGTTATGTAAATGAAACATAGATGTTTTCCTTGTTGGCAAGTTCCAAGCGGTAAGCGAGAGTGCAAACAAGGATCTGTAAGCTGCCACAAAATGTATTCGTATTTCTACTCTGTGTTGTAAGAGCCAAAGGGAGGACACGTATGTCAGATGTCGAAAGAACAACTGAATCTTTGTTTTTGATCGTGATGGTCAGTCTGTCATGAGGTCTTGCATCCGAATGCTAAAAATGGCACCACACTTGGACATCCCATAGCCTTACACAGTACATTTGTGTTTCCCTAACCACTGAGCGCTGGTCTCACAGAGACCCTGACTTTATAAGCTAACAAAATATAGATTCGAGTGCTGAAGAATCCAAGGGAGGGTTTATACCAAGACAGTCAACCCTCGCACCAAAACCTAATGTTATGATTTTACTTAAAGCCACACTTGAATCAGTTGTGAGAGGGTGAAGATATAAATACACCTCTCTGCTTCACCCGAAGGAAGGTGGACAACTGACCATTCGAACAGAGGGGCTGGAAACAAAGCTTAGTTGTCCTTTAAACAATGAAAAGGAGAGGCATACATAAATGGTCACCAAGGCACAATATGACAAAGGTGAAGAGTCCCTGAGACTCTGGTCTGGGTCTGTACCATTCCCCTCCCTATACAAGTAAATGAGAACATTTAGGAAAATATAATACAAAATCTCTTACAGGAAATATAGACTACACTTGCTAAAATCACTTCCCTAAAAGTGTTTATAGCTTTTTTCTCTTTTTTTTTGAATTTTTTTTCTCTTTTTTTCCTTCTTTTTTTTTAAAAGACCTTCTTTAAACAGATAATGCAAAGACTGGTCCATTTTTTTCTTACCCGGCAAGCCAAGCTCTAATGACTTCACTAAGCAGAAGTTGTATTAAAATACATCTTCATAGTATTGCTACGATTTGGGTAAATATGTTCTGAACAGCTTGATGAATACTAAATAAACTTTGCTGTTTTACAGCATACATTTTAATTTTTTTTGCACTTTTTTAAGAATAGAAAATGCAATTATAGTGTGCAAAAGAAAAAAAAGATTAATTATCTTCTAGCTGAATACTGTAATTTTAAGCCATGCCTTCCATAAAAATGTATTGACATGTGTAAATAGAAGAAAAGAAAAAAAAATACAAGCAAACAGAAATTTCATTTCCTTGCAAGGAAAGATTAACTATCACAAAATGGATCACTTGAGTTTTGTATTCTTCAGACAAAGAAATGAGAAAAACAACCCAAAAAAGCCACTGAAATGCTTCAAGTGTCATCCGTTCCGTGATAACAGGTTAAAATTGCAGTGTTGCTTTCTGCTGCGCCCGTTAACACGGACAGAATGATTTGCTGCTGGTTGGATATTGAATACAAAAAAAGCAAAAGAAAGTTGAGATCATCCCACATGAAGTCATTATTAGAGCTGGCTTTTCCCCCGTTTTGAAGTACAGTAGTGACTTGTAAGTATGACCTTTTCCAAAGATCATCTGAGATTCGAAGAGTTATCTGCCTACTTCACCCAGACAACAACTGCTGAAAGAATTTACTCTATCTGGCCTGCTTTACAGCATTCAAAATGCTCTGGGGGGGGGGTTCCCCCCATGAAAAAATACCACAAAAAGTAGTTTTAGGTTTTTGTATCTCCAAATCGCTAAGATATTGTAAATTCCACTTATTCTCCCACGTTTGAAAATGGTTTCTGCAAAATCAAAATAACTGTCAAACTCCCTTGCACCATGCTTCCAACAGTTCGAATTTAATACTTCTTGAATGGAATGACATAGTTTATTTTCTTTAATTTGCAGTATGGCTACATCAAGCTAGCTTTAAGTCACAACTGTACCTAACCACAGTTCTCTGCAGTAAACCCATGATGTACAATATCTAATATTGCGGTTACAGTGCAGGGAACCGTGGGTAAGAAACCTCCATGTCAGAGTATTGTGGCTGGGGTTTCCCGGAAGAGTGGCAGTTGACACCTCTGGAATATTCATAAGTGCTTCAGTCAGATGGTCCTGAGTCGAAGAGGTAACTCAGGCACTATGAGAGCCTGGCATTCAGTCTGCGGGAATGTGTGTAACCTCCGTCACTCGACCCACTTTGCAAACTGTAGTGGTCTTCAGCATCACTGGCACTTCCAATACTGTCCATTTCACCTGGAGTAAACTCCATTCCTTCAATGTCTACTTCTAAAGAAAACATAAGAAGGCACATTTTCAGAAAGGCAGCGGTTGTAGCAAGTACTCATGGGCCAGTATTGCCTGTGTCAATCAACCTTCAATCATACTTTGTTTTCTGTAATTAAAGGAACTGGAATAATAATTCTTGAGGAAAGGATCATCTTGTCCACCTGAGAATTAAAATCCCTTCTGTCCTCATCCGCGTAAATATACTGCATGACATCAACACCAAATGCTGTCCCAGAACTGTTCCAACCTGTGCTTAGGTATTAATCTTAAAAAACCCCACCAGCCCTCAGAGGCCACAGGACCGTGGCGATTCCAACCTAGACAGGTGTCGGCTGGCAGCGACCCCGGCGTAGCCATCTGTCCACCCGTAACCACACCGTGACCAACCACTCGTCTCCCACAGGCCCTGGAAACGCCAGCTCTGTGAGTGCTCGGGCACAGGAAAACTTCAACTGAGAAGATGAGAAACAGTGACAGGCAGCTCGAAGGGCTCTGCCTTAAATGAGAACCGAAGGTAGAGAGCGCTTGGGGATCGTTACACACGAAGTATTTTAAAATTTCAAAATGGATTAAGACCAATAAGATCTATTTTTTCCAAGAAAAAAAAATTGCCAGCCTTACCATTAAAAATTCAGAACATTAAACGGTAATTGTTTAAAAAACGGGCAAAAACGCAGGCAGTATAAACAGCTTTAAAAATACAGGAAGTGGAAATAGCTTCAAAATGGATTTTTAAAAGTTTTTCAAATACTGTTAAAAAGATGCAGTAGGTTTTTTTTGTTCTGCAAATCACATAATACAACAATTTGGTCTGGGTTTTGCTGAAAGCTTGACTTCAGTTCTAACTAACGTTTTCTTGCTTCCCTGCTTCCCTTTTCCTTCCTGCTCCTGCAGCTCCCTTTGGGAAGTTCAGTTACCTTGTTCCGAGTCAGTGGATATTGTTGATCCCATGCTGTCAGTGCGGATACGCTCCATGCCCTGCACGGAGAGCTGCTCCAATCTGCGTTTGAGGTAGCGGTGTTCCCGCTGTAATTGTTCTTTAATATTTAGAGCTTTTCGGTCCTGTTCTTCCAATTTCTTAAAGGGAGAGAAAAATAGTAAGCTGGCAGGTTTTACTCATGTTAAAGCATAAGTAACTTAAGGTCTTCTTATAAAAAGTAATTTTAAAACAATTTAAATATTTTAATTAATTTTAAATTAAATTTTAAATTGTAATTTTTTGTTACCATTGTATAGCTCAGTACAATTTAAGCAGGTTATGCTACAGCTGAAGCTGTTTCCCATTAAAATACATGGATACAGGGGCAGGGGGGTGGAAACCCCTCAGAGACTCTTGCCACTAGCAGACCTTCCTCAGCCAAAACTGAATTATTGTTGCCTTGGTTGTGGGGCATATTTAAATGATTTTGTCAGGCAAAACTGGTATCATCCCTGATAACTAGAGCACAGCTCTGGTTTCAGTCCGAACATAACACCTCTTTAGGTGAAATAAGAGACTCCTTACCATAAGGAAACCATTGTGAGCCTCCCAAAGGCCTCCTACCACAGGCCATGGAAATTTTTACCACTTAAAAAGCTTCATTAACAATAAGCAATATTAATTATATACAGTAGGAGGACTTTACTAACAATCCTCTTTATCCTTGCATTTTTTTTTCCTGGAACTTCTGCAGAGCATATATGGTGATTCTGTCACAAATCAGTGACAGAAATCAGTGGTATTAATCCAAAACTACTCAGCCAAACAGCCTGTGACAGGATCCTTCCACACATCTACCTGAAATCTCCCCTCCACTTGAATAAAAGATGCAATGAAGTTTGGAAATAAAAAGAATACTTCACACCTGGTAAAATGTGCTGCACATTTTAAAGATTTCAACTGCACCCTCTTCCACATCACTGATAGCCATTTTTTTAAAAATGACTACAAAATTAGGGAAGAAAGTGTGATGGGATCAAAAGCAGGAAGGACACACAAGTTAAAACGCCTTGTATTATTTTAAAAAAGGACTCTAACTGATGAAGCAGACTACAGGTTGTAGGCATAAAAGCATTTATAAGAAAGACCAGATTTCTCTGTGAGGTGTGTTTACACGACTGCTGAGCTCCAGGGGATGTGCAGGGAGCAAATACAGCTGCTGAGGATTCCTCCCTGCCATCTGAGGGAACCTGTGCCTCTCTGAGGAGAGCAGGGTAGGACAGCGCACAGCAAACCCCAAGCAAAACAATTTCAGAGATTTCGCTGTTCCAATGCAAACCTAAAAGCAAAAGAGTTAATCTTTGAAAAAACAGTTGACACTATTGAACCGAGCAGCTTCCTGGCTGAATGAAATCTAACTTCTGCAGGCTCGTGTGAAGCAATGCCCTACGTAGATGTGCATCATACGTGGATACGCCGTGTTATTATAAGAAAAGGGGTTGGTACATCCACGTACACAACAAGCCAAATGTGCCCAGTTGATAGATTTCCTTTTCCTGTATTTTCCTGGCTGCAATCCCAAACTCTAACAACTATTTTAGGAATGAACTCGGTGATTCATATCCAGGAGGCTCAAAACCGTGCACTCTTTTAGGGCAAGTTTCAATATGTGGGGGGGTGTGAGAAGTTCAGAACTAAAGAGTGCATCAGAAGCAGCAGCCAGGCCCTGGCGCGCTCCGGCGGTGCAGCGGGGAGGCAGCTGCCCCAGTTAGGGCAGGTTCAGTTAAAATCTTAAAAAGCAAGTTAAACTTCAGTTTCAGTTTTCACAAAATGAGACCTTGGTACCGTGAAGGGTGGAAAGAATCTGTTCCTAGCTTTTCTTATCAGCAGCTGGAATGGTAACGACACGGCTAATCTCTCACACTTGCCACTTGTAAAAACAGGTTCTCACTTTGTATGCATAAGCCCATGACAGGGGGCAGCCCAAGACAAAAACCACATGCAGTTCCTTTCACGCATGTTAGCCTGAATTATAAACAAGAGGCTAAAATCTCACATGGTAAAAACGGGGGTTGCCCAGCTGGAGTAAATGTGCTTACAAGAGCTGAAGAAGCAGCTCAGTAAACTTGTTCACAAGAATGGTTTTGCTTAAATTAACATTTCATTCTTCATATGAGTTACACCCATTTCTGCGACTGCAGTGAATCTTAACGCTGTACAACAGCAGGCTGTTCTCCAAAAGATTCCAAGATCACTGGTAGTGTTCAACCTCTTCTAACACTTTTCTTGACCTGCTTCCCTATAACACTGAAAAACTGCCAGAGGAATACTTACAGTCCTGCACACAGCAGCAGAGACTTGTTCTTGCTCTTTAACTTTTATATTTGAATACCTGTTGGCCTCATTTCTGTATATAACACTGAATCTACGGCAGTAAAAATGGGAGTGAAGGTGTCTGTGGAGAGGGGAGGCCTGAGGAATAATCCCCTTTGCGTTACCGGTGCAGATGTACAGCCTGCACTGCTGCTGGAGCACAGGTGAGATCTGGGATTGGATTTTGTTTTAAACTTGTGACACTCACTAAACACACAACAGGAGCGGCAACTATCAGGAGGCTGCATTTCATTTTTAGTTTCTTTTAAATGATGGTCAAACGCTCCAGGATCTGGTCATCAAGACGTGGGATATGAGGATAGGGCTTACTAGTAGCTATAATCCCTTTGACTCCAGAAAACTGGAGTTTTCTTAATCATGAATGGATCTGGCTTTTTACATTTAAATCAATGCAGTACAATGCTACTTTGCTCAGTCCTTAAAAATTAAACATATTAATCAAAGAACAGCTTTGATACATATATATGATTTTTTTAAAAATACAACATAAACCGTTAGTAATTAAGCAGAAATCACAAAATCACCTTTTTATATATCTGAGACTGCAGGGTAAACTGCAAAACACAAAACCTTGATACTGTGACTGAAATCCTTGCAAATAATCGAGGCGAATATATCCAGAAGATTGGACATACGGGTATGGGCTTTGTGTGAAAATTAGCTTCCTCTCTATGGATACACATTCTGGAAGATTCTGCTTTAAAAAAATAGAAATATGGATGACATTTTTACCTTGATATGCATCTTAGCTCTTTTCAACAGACTTAGAGTGGTGTGCCTGGTGCTGTCCGGCCCGAGAGGCACGAGCTGTTTTAGCTGTTCCAGATATAACCGGAGTTTAGCCCGCCTGAAATTATTAAAAACAAAGAGCGTTGTAGTAAAGTTGCACCCGAAAAACATATCCTATGTGCAAACACCATCTGTTTGCAGGATCTCCGTGCAGAACTCGACTCAACGGTGGCTTCCTTTCCCCTCCCTTTGGCAAAGTTTCAGACCGAAAGGTCACTTGAAATGCAGTAACGCTGCTTGGCACATTCAGGCAGTGGTTTCATACCTATATTTCAAAGAGGTCTGCTCAGCCTGGTTAATCCCACCCTAATGAAGAGGGAAGCACACTCAGAGAGCTGAGAAATCCAGGCAGGGCTGCACACTGAATTCATGGCTGGGTAAGGAAGGAAAACTGGGACTTTACTTCAACCCTGTGCTTCCTGCAGGCAGGGATGGAGCGGGGAGGTTGCAGACCCTGCATCCCCTCTCCTTATTAGCCTTGCCTGGTGCCATAGACAGGCTCCTGCTCCACAAGGGCATCCACGGCGTCTGCACTGCTCCAAGCTGCTTCCAGCCACCACTTATCAAGAGGAGGGTCCTGATCCACCTCCTCCTCCCATCTACTGACCCGCAGCATCTCCAGGAAGGAGACATTCCTCCTCTCACCAAACAGCCTGGACAACCTTTATTATAAACACAGAAGAGAAAATACTTCCAGCCATGCTGGGTCCTGCTTTCTCCGTTACTCCTTTGCAAACAGCACTAGTGCCTACTCTCAGCAGTCTCTCCTGCACTAATGACATCAAATCCACCAGTTAAAAGAGGATAAACAAAGTGATATTTCTACAGACACCTCATTTCCAAACTTTGTCTGCCTTTGAGAAAGAAGCTGGCAATACAATATCCATGAAAGAGTCACTCCAACTGTCCAAAATAAGGCCGTGGCAAACCAAAGCACAGCCTGCGAGGGCGTCTCTACAGTGAAATGCCCCAGAAGAGCTCTCCTGGATTTTATGCATAATTCTTGAAAAGGAATCAACACAAAATCACCTTTCAGTGATGGAAGTAGACGGGGGAGTGCTTACACGAGCGCCATCTCTGATGCTTTCCTTTCTGCCAGGCTGTTACAGACTGAACAAAGCCATGACCTGGAGCACGCCCACACCCCCCACAAGGCAGCAGCAGATCACCAGTGTGAGATGAATAATCATCTTTTTCACATCTGCTCAATGCTGCATGAAGGAAACATTCCTTGCAGGAAATGTAACGCTTCTGGTCAAGAAAAAAACTTTCTTTTGAACAATCAGAAGCAGAACTCAGCATTGGAGTTTGAAATGCAGCTGAAGAGGATTTGATGTGCAGTAAGTGACAAATTACACATGTGTAATTGGAATGATTAGTGTAATGTGAAAACAACCTGACAATTAATGGGGAAAAAAAACCCAAAGCAAAAGAAAATCTAATTAAAATGACTACACACTCACAGGTTTAGTTCTGGCTGCCTATAGATCAGTGATGTATTTATTAGATAGGAATCCAAAGAGGTTTTCTATAAAATTCTCCTTTATTCAAGTCACTTAGTGAAAAAATAGTGGTGAATATGTGATTCTCAAGAGAAAATTGATTGACAGATTCTTTGTGTATGTAGGCCCATTTGGTTTTAAATACAAGGGCTCTAAGTGTAACCATCTAAATGCTTTTATTTAAACAACAGTAACAAAGACTGGCCTAAATAGTCACAAAAATAGCCCCATCAGGTTGCACCTCTGTGGCTGCAAATTTAAACTGGGATCTAATTTAAATAGATCCCAGAGGCAAAACACCAGAATTAGGGCCTACTGGTATTTATGCAGAAAATCCTCATCAGGTAAATTTTTATTTCTCTGTCTGTAACCTCTACCAACTATCTGGCTGGTTTTGTGTTTTAAACAAAAAAATAAAAACTTGCTTTAGGGACTAAATTCAATTAATTCTTTTGGTTTCTAAACAGCCTCCAAACACAAATGCAATCATGTGCGTCACAACTTGGATGCAACTCTATTTAGACAGCTGACAAGAAAGGGGGACTGAAGATAAAGGAGGATGTGGCAAGGAAGGAGACAAGAATAGTATCCATTAGTAAACAGAGAGTTAAATACATTGAAATGAGTGATCACTATAATTGAAGTAATTTAAAGTCTTATAAGGAATATACAGAACTGCTTATCTGAGATCTACTTAGTATTAATCTTGGGAAACCCTAATGAAAGCAGACTACATATTCAACTTATCTGCCTCGTTTATTACCTGAAGACAGTCTGCTTAGCACAGGGAGAAAATAAGGATTTAGTGCACTTCCTTACCATTAACTGGGGAATTCTTTTATGTTACCTGCCCACCAAGTAAAGCAGGGCTCTACAGAAGTGCCACGCACAACTCATGTCTGAAACTAAGAAGAATATTTTAACTGAGCTGTGAGAAGAATTAAAAACAGCTAAATATTAACAACTGTGGTTTGAGGCATTTTCACCACTAACAATCGAAAACACTGAATGTAATAAACACTTGCTAAAAGACCTGCTCTACCTTCACCTTTTTTTCTTAAAGGGACTTTTTCTTTCACTTATTTACTCAGCACCTGTGAAGATATTAAAGATTTTAAAGCATAAGCATAAGATCTTTACATGAATACAGGGGTGTTTATGTGGCTAATTCATACATTATAATACAGCAACATAATCGATAGCATAGATTGTGAATGTGAAATAAAGAAAATCAGTCCTCCACAATTTCCTTGGTACTGGAGTAAATATCCCCACGGTTTTGATTTTGCACATCTTAGAAAAAAACTGCAAGAATGTAAGAAAACATTTCAAGCATGTTATGTTAACAGATCACACCAGCAGGAACAGGGGACTCAAACTTCGCAGCAGATAAGTTGTTGTGTACAGACTCTGCCAGCACTAATTTCTCTCTTTTTCTGCAGGGACCTGACAGCTTTTGCTTCTCCTCGTCTGACTGCGACCGCCGGAGGAGGGAAAGGCACTCACAGAGGTAATCGCAGGCAGAGCTGCTTTGTGTTTTGCAGTTCATGCCTTAAATTCCACCTAGAAAATAAGCAAGAAAAAAAGGCAGCCTGGTCTCAGAGCAACGGGGTAACGATCTCTATGCATGAAACGCGGTTGAAGTTGGTTAATTATGCTCTGCTCCAGCTTGGAAACTTGATGGCTACACCTTCGCCCACGCAGAGCGCGGTGTCGGGCCAGGACACCGGTGCCTACAGAAGCGGGCACTTTCCTCACCTCATGAGGATGCACAGAAATATCCCCCTCGTCAGCGCTCCTGAGTTTATCAGGGAAGGTGAGGATCTGAACCAAGCCACCCAGAATCTGAACCTTCAAACCTGTGGCTCTCGGTTTTGGGCATGGCCCCATGCATGGGGAGAGGCGCACGGGTGACCTGTCTCTGATTTACCATGTTCCGTTCTGCCAGAAGATAAATGGGCTTCAGATGTTCACTGCTGCCTCATAAGTGACCTCACCACACAATAAATCTGCATTATAGCTCTTGTAATACTTAATAGAAATTAATTACTAAGCCCACATACTTGGTCAATGTTCCACAGCGGTGGCCACGTCCAGGAGCAGTCCAGTGGTTCATCACTCTCACACAAAGGGGAATGTAATTTATTGACAACTAACATAATGGATATTCCCTTGAACTACTTTGGAATCCGTGAAAGCTGTGATGGGCAATATTGGTATTCCAGAACCAGTGTCAAAACGAACCCTGGAGCCTGTAGTGTTGTTAGGAATTTTCCTATGAGGACATCCACCAGAAGTTCATCTGAAGACCACTCACTGCCTTGGAGACTCCAGTTTGCTCCAGTGCTTGGCTATGAAAGGCAGGAGCAATGGTGGCCAGAGAAGATACGTGTCACCACTTATCCAAAAGAAAGGCTGCGATGCAAAAGTAAATTAAGATCTTTGACTGTAATCCATTTTGAAATTGTGCTGAATGAGTCTATTAGATGATGGTCAATAGGCACCCCTGTTATGTATAAAATCCCAGATGCAAATCCATTTTACCACACCAAGAAATGGAATAGTAAGATGCAGGGAAGAAAAAAAAAGAAAAAGAAACAAAAAAGCCTATTGTTCACACTGGATAATCTTCATTCCAAGGAATCTGCAACAATTCCAAGAAATTCCTACCACTACTTGATGGGTGGTTGCAAGGGGAACAAAATATTTCTCAGTAGGACCAAACAATACAACAAGAGGCAATGACTGTGAATTGGGAGGATCAGGATGGACCTTAGGAAGCTGATTTTTCACTAGGGCAGCGATCAGAATTGCCATCATTTGAGGCTTTTCAAGGTCACAGAATCATAGAATGGTTTGGGTCAGATGGGTGCTTAAAGATCATCCATTCCAGGCTGAGGATCAGTTGTACCCAGACAAAACCATCACTGTTCGGAGGTCCCTCCAATCAGCATTTCTATAAGCATTTCAATGAGAGATTGTCTGTGAAACCATAGCATTCGACTCACAAGATTCCTTCACATAAAAGCACCCCTCCTCACGACTGTGCAACGGAAACCTGGGCCAGTGTGATTGATACAGTGCTGGAAGGTTTGTGGAGTGACCCAATCTGCCTGCAGGCTTTCCACAGAGGCTCTCCACGGCTTTTTTTTAGGTCCAGCACAGCGGACAGAAGAGTCCTGCAGCTGTCAGAGAGCAGTTGCACAGGTTTTTGATAGCACAGAGTCATAGAATCATGTGGTTGGAAAAGACCTCTGAGATCGAGTCCAACTGTACCTGTCCACGCCCCTCAAACTCATCTGCCCATCTTTTAAAGACCTCCAGGGGTGGCAACTCAACCACCTCCCGGGGCAGTGCCTGAGAACACTTTCAGTGAAGAAATACTTTCTAATGTCCGGTCTGAACCTGCCCTGGCGCAACTTGAGGCTGTTTTCCTCCTCCTATCACCAGTCACTTGGGAGAAGAGACCAACACCCACCTCTCCACAGCCTCCTTTCAGGCAGTTGTAGACAGTGATGAGGTCTCCTCTCAGCCTTCTCTTCTCCAGGCTAAACAACCCCAGTCCCCTCAGCCACTCCTCACAGGACTTGTTCTCCAGCCCCTTCCCCAGCCTTGTTCCCTTCTCTGGACGCTCTCCAGCCCCTCAATGTCCTTCTTGGAGTGAGGGGCCCAAAACTGACCCCAGTACTTGAGGTGTGTCCAGTTAAGACACGGAGCCATCTTGGCCATACTGGGAGGCATCCCTGAGCTGCAGCATCTCCAGCTGATGGGCAGCAAGGCTGGGAAATGCACTAAACACCACTAAATGTCCATTTTCCCATGCTGTCTGCTCAGAATTTCCCTTTGTGCTGGCTCCAGCAGGAGCTGGCTGGGTTAGACAGGGTGTTGTTGCTTCACCACCCAGAGCCCACTGTCGCTCTCACACCGCAGCGCATCACTGAGGCACGCATGGGAATTGACCAATGCTTGCCTCAAGAAGGGCCTAACTGTGCTCTCTGCAAGATGCTTTAACACTAAAAATGCTTGTGTGGCTGAACATGTGTCTGTATGTCAGATGTCCCAAATTTAGTCTACTAAACTAACTGTGTATAGAGGAGGTTGACATCCACTCGAATCAGCTCCAAAATATACTCGCTTGGTGATGTTCTGAAAAGAAAAGGGCACTATAGATCAAACACTCAAATGACACTGAAAATGCAAGCACTACAAGCTGCATGGTGAGAACAACAAATATATTTGAAATAGGTGCAAATTTAAAAATTCATCATTTCTATACATCAGCCATTTCAGTCCAAAACTGCGACAGCCTCAGACCCTCTCGCAAGGCACATTCAATACGAACTTAACACAAGCAACATCCCACCTCAAAGAATAGAAACCTAGAAGGAGACATATTATTACAAACTGGGCAGACTTACCAAAGCATTTCAGATTCTTTCTCTCATGTTTCACATTTTTTTCCACATTCAAACCTATTCTGCAATGAAGTTAATACACAAAGGTTTAAATATAGAGCAGTTACTAAATTTTTCATTGTTGCATAATGACTGTGTAATCTGACTTAATAACATACGTAGGATAAAGTCAGACAAGAATCTCTGCACCAAAAATTCACTTCTGGAGTCAAATGCTCTCCAGGCAAATTGTGAACCAAAGTGGTCTGGGCTGAGCCCACAATTCAGGGTCAGAGACTAATGGTTGTGTCTTCTGCCTAAACAAAGGTGATTTTATCTCCTTGTCAGACACGAAATTCAGCATAAAATACAGAAGTGGCGCTCGTGTTTTTACAGGAAGACTCTTCACAGTTTTATTTATGAAATGCAAATACCTGTGTACAGGGAGCGCTCAAGTTTTAGAGAGAATTAGCAAACACAGGGGTTCAGGATCCTTTGTGAGAGGCACTGGTCAGGATGAACACAAACAGCAGCGTCATTCATAAACTTCTCATTATTGCAATGTTTTTAAGAAATGCAGATCAGCAGTAAAAACTTCCCCATTGTGACTTAGGGATTCACCTGTCACCAAGGTAAAATCAGAGAGAGGACCTTGACACAGCAAGTCAAGATCTCTTAAGGGCTTCAGCTCTTTCTATTTTGTGTGCACAATCACACTCTCCAACAATTACAGAATTTTGCTACAAATGGCTTTACTGGCACTGAAAATTCAATCTGTTCATATTATTTTGCATACTGCTGGACACCATGGCCATACATATCATGTAGGTACACATGTAATTACATACCCCACTCTGCTTAGTAGAAGTCTGTGCTCAAGAATACTTGCCTCTCTCCTCCTCTACCTAACACTTTTCCTAATATAAGTGTCAGGAATGATACATTTACAGCTCTACAATGCTTTTTAAAAGCTAGCAAAGATGAACCAGTACTAATTAAAACACATTTGTTTATAAAGGCATTTAAAGAGATTAACTTCCACCTTAAGAAATCGTAGAAATTCAATCATATAAAAATGGTTCTAAGGAAAACTATTTATTAGTGGTCCAGACAGAATATATTCAGCAAAATATTAAATACAGTGGAAGATAACAACTCTCCACTGAGGTATAAAATCCCGTCTCTTCTGTAAGAAACACTTTCAATACTTTGTACTCTACAAAAGATACCTCAAACACATTTTTTCCCCAAATGGGCTCTATCTCATACTTGAGCTACACAATCTATTTCAACCACACAACAAATTTGCTTTAGTGAAAAGGAAAGAAAACCTCTTTAGTATTAAAGCACTGTACCATAGCAAGGCACCCAGTGTGCCGACTGCTACGAGATGTGTGAAATGCTTGCTCACAGTTGAGTGCCTCAGAGTCAAAACCAGAAAATTCAGTAGCTCCCTTACAGTAAACCTCTTGGCTTTTCATTATCCAAGAAAAGATAAGCCAGACACCAGTGTTCTGCAATAGATGCCACTTTTTTTCCGTGTTAAGAACAAAATCCTGAAGTTTGTGCTGCAGGTGAAGACTCATCCAAGGTTTCTTCCACACTGCCTGTGTCTGACACCTCATAGAGGCCTCTGCAATTAAATTCAGCAGCACAGCCCAGGAAGGCACTGTAGCAACTAACAGGCAGCAAAAGCTGCGAGTGCCTAATTGCAGTGATTGTTAGCGAATTAAATGCAACAGCCCTACAATCACTGCAACCACCTGCTTTATTTATTAGACTTCAGTATTAACTAGGAGTTTCATCCTCTCTATGCATTTACAGTGTGCTAAATACTTTTGTACATCTGTTTTGCTAAACTGAAACCAGCCAGTGAGCTTTAGCAGCCAGGTAGCTGGTGGCCTTGGGCTAGGTACTTCTGAAGCATCCAAACAAGACATCAACTGCCTACGAAGCTGATGGCTGTGAGTCTATCTTTTTTCATCAAAGACCTCCCAAAGAGTCAGTGTTGCCACAAACTCAGTCATCTGCAAGTTTTCATGTGAATACTGCTCAGAAATGTCTGATGCCATTCCTAATGTTAAGGAAGACAGAGAAAGCTTAACATTTCAATGTTTTCTGCATTTTACCCCTCAAAAAAATACTTAAGTTCTCTATTTCACTACATATAAATGCACACTGCAGCGTTCACAGTGCATTTTATTTACTTTCACTTAGTGCCTCTCCAGCCCACTCCCTGAGCCAAGACTCCACACTTTGTTTGCCTTTTTACCTTCCCAAAGTTGTGGCTTCTTCATATTTTAGAACATATGGATGGAACAAGAACTTATTCTTACATCTTTCGGCAAACACAACTTAAGGGAAGGATCTGCAGTGCCACAAATACGTGCATTTTTGGCCAGCTCAGCCCCTCAGCAGCAGTGTGCAGAAAGCTAGTTGGGATGCAAGCTGGGGACAGGGAAATACCTGCTGATCTGTGAGAGGGAAGCTGCTGACTCCCAGGAGAAGAGGATGCCAGGCAGATGTTGCTGCCCATGTTACTCTCTTCCCCTCTCCCTCCTTTCCCCATCCCTCCAGTAGCTCCCTGCTGAGTGCAATGACAGCTGTCTGCTCTAGATTATGAGCACTGAGCTACATAATCCTTCCTTCATCTCTCAAAATATACCTACAAGCCAACTTTGATGCTCCTTGCACTCTGGTTCCCACTGGAGGGTGAGCTGGTGGCATAAGCCAAGGGCAGCAGTTCAGATGGACAAACAGCAGCCACACCTGAGGCTCACCTTGAGCTGGAATGACCCCGTAAAGCAACCTGGGCAAGGCCAGCGTGAGGCACCCGACCGCAGCCTGAGCAGCTGGTGGCTGGCCAGACCGTCCACGGGCATCCCTTCAGGAGGGTATCCGGCAGGAGCAGCAGGCAGACTGCTGAGGGTCCCAGAGCCACGTGTGACTCTGGCCAGCAGAAGCAATAAAAGCCCTGTGGCACAGTTAGTGCCTGCTGCCGTATCGTTCCTCGACCTCCTCCCGCTCCAGTTCTGCTGCAGAGACAGAGCACGGGCGCGCGAGGTGTGACCGGGGCGTCCCCCTGCCAGTGCCACCCCACCGCACGCCCAGCCACACGGCTGAGCTGCCTGCAGGCCAAAACCAGAACACAGTGGTCGGTTTCCAACCAGTCCTGTTCCTCCATGGGCTCGTGGCAGGCGCTCAGAGCAGCACTTGTGCAAGGCAACGCAGAGGCACACCATGTCTGCAAGGACTCCAGGACAGGGAGGACACCAGCAGCTCCGACTGTACCGTGGCCTCAGGCTCCGCAGTATTAAGAGCTGGAGGACAGATATTTAACCACCCTCATCTCCTCTCCTTATTTTTTTTTCCAGGCTCCTCCCTGCAGCCAGGCTTGTCCTTAAAGCTTTCCCCAGGCTTCAGCCATCGCACTGTCTTAAGCTGCTCTTATTTGAAGAGCAGCCATGAAAGGCTTAACAGCCCCTTCATTATCTCAGGTCCCAGCAATAAGTAACAGCAACACGCAGAAATCTGAGAAGTGCTTCATGGGAAATGTCAATAGGAATTTACAAGCTATACAGGGATTCCCAAAAGCATCACAAGCAAACGTAATGGCAGCTGGAAAGACCATTTGTCTTTCCAGGATGGTGACCATTTCAAATTTACATCTATAGGACTCTCCATGCTTTGACCAGAGGCAATAAAATTTCTGACCTTGCAAGTATCTGAGGCAACAGAAATCAAACATTATCAAAACAGCTGAAATCCCCTGCCAGATGTTTTTGCCCTTGTATGGGTTTCTCTTCCTTTGAAGAAAAAAATGAGATACCAATGTACACTTTAGCATTTCAGCCTTCAGGTTGTGCTTATCTCTAAAGAACAGTTTTCTAGATTTTAAACCTTCAAAGTCAATGTCAAACAAATATGAACAATTCTTACTGCTATAGAAAAGGAATTTCTGTTTCAGGTGTCTTCTATTTTTAGCCCTGTTATCTACTGATTGTCTTCTAACAATTACCTCTCAATCGCTTTTAAGCAAGAGAGGTGCTGCCTAGCACCACACCCTCAGCACCACACAGTCCCTACCTAACACATAGGGGAAACACACGAGGGATGGAAATACCACCATACACACTTGAAAACAGAGCCCACAAAAAAATTACCAGCCATGCTTTTAATACACTTATTTAATACTTAATTCATCCAGCCTTCCACCCATTCGTTTTGCACATTAAAATGCACACATGGCAACTTAGTAGTCCTCCTAAATTAGACCCCTCAAACCCATCTGTCTTCCTGGCACTCAAGTTTTAGACTACACTGCACTGAGACTAAAGATTGTAAGTTCGTCTGTTACCTCAGAATATTGCCAGACCCAATTAGATGAGGAAGTGCCACTGCAAGATCATGCATTCCAGTATCAAACAGTTTTAATTCCCACTTGAAGGTACACAGATGTACACACATATTTACACCACACAGACTGCCCACTGAAACCTCAAGAGTGGATTAGGACTTGCCACCATTTACATGGGTGCAGTAACACTTCGGTCCTCGCTGGCAGCACAACACTGCAAAGCAAATTTGCCCAGTGAACCCGCACCCACGACATCGCTCTGTGGTTCTGTTTTCATTCACCACCTTTCACCATACTCTTGTAAGTGATTTGTTGAGGGCTGTAGAACTTAGGTCCAAGAGAACTGCATTTATTTAAGCAAGGGAAAGCTGCGTAACAACAACAGGTTTGTACTGGGTTTAAACACAGAAGGGAACAGGACGGTAATTACAATTTTCCACAAATGAACCATTCACCAAAAGGTGGTTGAAGAGGATGCAGTCAGTCTCCCCCCTCCAAGTGGCTCCAGGGAGCGTGGATGTCCCTCTCACGTGGTGCTCACGGCACAAGGTGCAGCGTGGCTCTGTGCACACACGCTACACCTTCACCGGCTGACAACACCCCACAGCAAGCCACCGCTCACAGATCAGCTCAGGCCTTGAGACCGGCTTTAATTATCAGACTGTTTCCCCACATCAAAATGCTAAGCAAGAACATCGTGTCTCAGGACAGCTGCCAACAGGAAGGATCTTAAAAAAAAAAAAGGCGGAGGGAAGACTACAATGCTTAGAGAAGCCTAGAGAAGTTGAGCTGTAGCACAGCACTAAGTGAACTGAGCACGGTACGAGGCCTAGTGAGCACTTTCTGCCTAATTTTAAACCTCCCCATAGACTTAGTTATTTTATATATATATATATGTCAAATGAGAGGAGAAATATGTTTAAGGTTCATTTTTTTTACACCACTGTACAGTGCCAAATTAAAGGAGAGGCGAGTCAAGCTGAATTATTTTAGCTAAATTAGAAACAGGCATTGCCATCACACACTGAGCATGAGGCCCTGGGATGGCAGACAGCCGGAATCAAGCAGCCTTTTCATGCATCAAGTTAAAAGAAGAGTGTGAGGCATCCATATCTGCAACACCGGATACCTGTGACTGGGGGTTTATTGTCTATTGTACCTCTATATCCAAATGCCAAGTGAATACCAAGAATGCAATTTAACTACCCTGGCAAATGCTGCAGGGACTCCATGTTCCCATGTGCACAAGGCACCAAAATAAACAGCAGCAGCTCACACCACAGTATAAAAACCTAATCAGAGTTAATGCCACTGTATCTCCACTTCAGCACCTAACAATCACTTTCTTGTTCTCGGAGGTAGGAAGTTCTAAACTCTGACTGGGAAATTAAGTATCAGAAAGGGATGTTCAGTCCTACTTCTGTTCTTGATTTTGTGAATGCTTCCCCAGCACCTGTACCTACCAAAGCTTCGTGGACATCTCAGAGGGAGTTGCTAATGGTGTCAGCCTGAGCATCCACAAATGCAGTTAACTAGGGGGGAAGGAGGTGATGGATGTTGATGTCTTTTACCACTGTAGATCTGTGAGATGTTCTCCCGTGAGGCAGCTGGGGTGCCCTGGACAACAGCAGTGTGCCTGTTCCAGCCAACCGAAGGGTGGTCCAGGCCCCAAGGGAGAGCACCAAAGGAAAAGATGACAAGATATCACCCTAAAATAATTGAGTACACATCCCCAAATGTCTTGCTGTACATCTCCAGGTCTGTCATTTCAATCTCGTAATTAGAGGTGAATATAAAAGAGAGTGAGGTGTATATATAAACAAATTTAAGGGAAGGATTAAATGCACTGACAGTAATTAAAGCTGGTCTCTTCCAAGGCTGCAGTGGGTACTCTTACTTTCACACGTTGCTGAGCAACACTTATGTAATATTTTTCCCCCAAAACAGTGACAAAATCTGGCATCACGGGACAGTGGAGAGCAGCAGATATCTGACAGCCCTGCCTCAAAATTTAGATTCAGCTTGCCACAGCACAGATAGTGCCTTGTTTATAATTTAATTTCCGTCCTATTTCCCTTTCCATTGAACAGTACAAAGCTGGTTGTCTCTGTGCCAGACAGGGTGCAGTCAGGCAGAATCTGAAAATGATCCATTTTGGGACAGTAAGGTATGGAACGGCTTTTCAAAACTTTTCCCCCCTTTCCTTGTTCTTCTTCTTTGTTCCCCACAAAACTCAAAACTCAGCCCAGAATTCTTAAGTGCAGTGTCCCGAGGTTATCTGGCAACGGAAGGAAGAGCCAGAAGATTGGACCCACTTGCCAAGTATGTAAAGTCAGGTGGTGGCAACCAAGACACCTGACAGTCTATTTCAAATACCTATTAGCACACAGACCCAATAGCTGCTTCTAGCCACACACGCACAACAAGCTCCCAAATTTCCCTAGCAGAAATAATTTGCTCCACCCATGCTGTTCATTTTAGCAGTCAACACAACAGCACTTACCAACCAGGATTAAGTCAGCTTTCTTGGGGGAATTACAGAGTTTGCTACCTTCCCATTTCATAAACGCCGGCTACTGTGGTATGTGAGGCACACAGTGCCCTGCAGCCGGTATTTGCAAACACTGAGGGTACTCCCAGCTTCAGCAGGAGCTGCTGAGTTCTGGCAGCAATTACATGCCAGGCAGGTCCCTGATTTAGCACCCTGTATCTTCATTTAGTTACCTAAATTGAAACATCAATGAAAGAAAAGCAGATAAATTTGTTAGGCATTAATCCCAAGGTGGCAGTTGGGAGGAGAGGACTCGCAAGTACTTCTCCAACCTTTTGGAGATGTTTTACCACATTCAGAGGTAGTCTTTGACTGCTCCCTGAATTTTCTGCTTTCTTGCTGTAAGGTGGAACTTAACATAAGCTTTCTTAATATAGGGCAAATTAGAGACCCTCTGCCGGATCAGCTACTCCATCTCCAGCACTACACAATGGTTATGCTGATCTGTTTAGAGGAAGAATTGTGTAACCTAAAACAGAATTAAACTACAACATCAGCCACCTGACATCCTTCCACAAGTCCCATCACTCTGCTCTATCCTAGCAGGATGAACACATAGCTCAGAATCCCTGTTTCAGTTTCCATCCCAAAACACAGTGCTCTATGAAGTCCCAAACCAACTCTCTCCTTCTAAAATCAGGGAGGAGCACGGGGAATACCTTATCCATTCTTGTGAACTGTGCAGTTCTCTGGGACAAGCAAAGTCACTTTTAAGTGATTCACATGCATGGAGTTTTTATTTGGGTTTGTTGTTTGGGGTTGTTTCTCCCAAAAAAGGCTCAAATTAAACTGCTGTGAAGGAACAGCATTATGCTTTTTCACATTTATGATCTGCTGGCTAAATGTTTATGCTCAGTACAGCTTCTGGTACCTTAACTGCATCCTCTGCAGCTGCCTGCATGTGATGTGGGGTTGGCTTGCAGGCAGGCATGCACAGTTCCTACTGAAGTTCCCTATGTGGGGTGCAGAATCAGGCCCACATGCCACATGCTAAACCACCGTGTGTACGGGGGAAGAAATAAATTAAATATTACTTGACCTGCAAAGGAATTCTGTGTAGTAAATCTAAGCACAAGTATCCACTGACAGAGACCACGAGGGGAAAGCAGCATGAGCTGTAACAGGAAAGTACACATTGTTCCACCCATTTTCAGTTTGGGAGCAGGCCATGGTACATCCAATCCTGAAATGGGGTAAGCAGCCCACGGACAGAAGCGCCAAAAATAGAGCTAAGAGATGCCAGTGAAGGCAGGGAGAGGAGGGCACAGGACAAGCAATCCACAGAATACAGCAGCCTCCTTGATTGGTCCCTTAGTGTCTGCTCCAACCAGAGACACTGGGTCATCGACATTTTCTGCTCATAACACACTTGAGAGAAAATAATCCAGCCCCTGCAGATTTGGTGTGAATCCTGAGTGCAGAGTCAACCTTGCCTTAAACAGCCAGAGCCACGCTGCTGGCTTCCAGGTGCATTTGCAACTCTTCCAGCCATGACAGGTACCACTTCTGTGTGCCCCATTATTGTCTGTGGGCTTCCATAGACCTGACTGGTTGGGATTCAGCCAAGGATTCCCATCACATTATGTAAGACTTGTTTCAAAAGCCAGCTTCTTAAAGCCCATTAGCTGCCTAAATACCTTTAAAAAAAAACAAGTCCCAGCTCCCTTGCCCAGATGTAGCTCAGTGAGCTTAAAAGGAATTTTTATTTTTTTTTAAAATACCTACTTCAATAAATATTTTTGTCCTCCAATCAAGAGTGCAGTCACCACCAGGCATCTCCTTCCCTGTTTGCAGTCCTGAAGGTACCTGGAAGCCTGGCCTAGCTGTATATTTTGTACAAGACCAGCCCACTCTTTCCCTATGCTGAGAACATAAACCACCTTTCACGTAGTGCATTAAAGGCTGACACACAATGGATGTATGTTTGGAAAGAGGGATGAACAAATTCAAGTGGAACAAACGTATGCGCTTGGTTTCTCACCCATCTGCTCTCTGCAGGCTGCTTGGCTGGCCAGGAAGCACACAGCTTTCTGGAGGCCAGACCTAGGACAACACTTAGGCTCCACAGTTCAAAGCAGACTTCAGCAGGAAAAAAAGACATTCCAATTTAGTCAAGACTGTATTTTAGTCCATTTTTCATTGTGAAATAAAAGCTTTGTCCAAGGCACGAGGATGTGTACATCTCTGACACCTGGAATACAACTTCCTGAGCACATTAACTTCCAAGCTTCATCTGCTTAATATGCTCCTCTTTTCCAAACCAGCAGTCTAGGTGGGAAGACACTTTTGTTGGGAGTGCATAATGAGATGAACTGCTGTGTGCACTGAAAAGACAGCAGCTCAGTGCATGGGCATTTAGAGAAGCTATTGCAGCATGGAGTACAGCACAAGACACGGGTCTGGACATTTGCTGACTGCCTAGAGGTGGGGAAGGAAAGGCTGAGGAAAGCACAGCATTTCAGTGCAAAGCTTTAAACCTTCTAATTTAATTCCATGGACTCAGACTCAGAAACATAGCCCATTTTAACAAAAGCATAGGATTAAATTTTCAGGTCTGTGGGTCCAGTTCTTTATAGACTTTGCTGAAGAAGCTCCATAAAAAACTTCCTACAGCAATTTAAGACACAAAGGCCACCATATACTTTGCTCCTCTGTTGTAAAACTGAGGATAAAGTACAGGTAAAGTACAGGTTTAGACTGCACATTAGGAAGAATTTCTTCACTGAGAGAGTGGCCAGGGGTTGGAACAGATTGCCCAGGGAGGTGGTAGAGTCTCCATCCCTGGAGGTGTTTAAAAGACAGGTTGATGAGTTTCTTAGGGATATGGTTTAGTAGGGAGACAGGCACGGCTGGACTCGATGATCTCAGAGGTCTCTTCCAACCTTACGATTCTATGATTCTATAAAAGGGGGTTTGAGCTGAGACTCAGCCTTGCACCATTTGCTTGAATGCTACAGCTGGCATCCTCGGAGAGGCAGGCGTGGCAGGAGGGACAGAGCTGACACCTAAACCATGGCAGCTGTCTTCTCACAGGGGCCAGTCAGACATTACCTTGCTTAAGCGGTGCAAAGGTATCTCTATTGCAATTCCCTTGAACTGCAATAAACCACTTCATACCAGCCAGATGGTGAAAAAAGTTCCTCACTTGACAAGAAAACCAGGAGAAAGAGATATGATAGAGAGGTGAAGTTCTGCGAGTTCAGACAAGGTGGTTCCCACCACTACTGTAGCAGCCCCATTATCTGGATGGTTCATGTTTTATCTGGACACGTCCTAGAAATGGCATCAGCTTTTATAGACCCATTAAACCAGTAAGGAGGTCAGCAAGACCCACAGAGCGCAGCACTCGGGCAACAGCAGCCAAACCTGGACGTTTAGGAGCAAAACTAAACTGACAAAGGACTGTACTGGAACGTACTGTAAATTAATGCTGTCGCTCGAAGAGGTGATCCCACCCTCTCCCTGTGCTGGCATCAGGGTGTGCCTGTGACAGTGCTGGGTCAGGAAAACCAACTGGCTGAGGAAGTGAGCTTCTCCCCTCCCTCCCGAGCCAGCAGGAAGCAGCACCCAGCAGCCACGATGTGCAACTGGGTGGGTTAAAGCCCTGATGGAAGCACAGCAGCAAGACACATCCTGATGATCCCTCCCTGGAAGTACTCGGCCCCCAGCACCAGTCAGGGGGTTTCTTTGGCTATTGGTGGCACTTTAGTTGTTTCACGTCACGGATCAATGCAGTTATTTCTTTATGCTGCGTAACAGTACTAACGACAATGGTAATTTGCAATTTGGAAAAGGCAGCCCATAATAAAAATAAACATTAAGCATTGTTTTGGTATGCTATTATTTCAATGACCTTTCAGTTCTGTTTCAAAACTTCCACGTTTATCAGCAACTGGCAATTACGTGCTTTTCATTAACCCTGCAACTCAATAACATGAAGAACCACAGAGAGAATTTCAAGACACTGCACACTCTCAGCTTATATAAACTTTATAAACTCTGGTGGGTGAAATTAATGCACCAATGAATGTAACCGTGCTCCTGGCATCTGCACTTCTTTCACAAAACACTTATTGATTAGCACTTATCTTCAGAAGCACCAACTCTACTTTCTTCATCAGTGAATGTTGTACGTCACAATGCTCCCTTCAAAATATTTATTTTCCATCACAATCTACATTTATGTACAGATATCTACCTCATCTACATGACAATACAATATAACAACTCTTTTCTGGCAAGATTTTTAGGTTTAAGGACTCCACAAAGCACTACCCAATCCTCAGGGCCCCAGTACCTACTGCGTGCACAGGAATATTTTCAGTCTCCCCGTGATCAGGGCTGTAAACAATACATACATTAGGTTAATTTGGGAAGAAGGAAAGGTTTGTTTACTTTTACCAAAAGGTTGTGAAAGTCACCATGTCTCATGTATTCCTCATCCTGTTCTTGCACTTCTGAAAATTCAGAGCAGTCCCACTCCACCGATCCCAGGTCATCTCCAGAGCAGTCTCAGCTTGCTACAGTACAAACTAGTGAGCCTTGAACAAGAGACATCTGCTCCCTGTCCCACCCAGTACTCGGTGATTGACCTTCTTGTCTTGGAGCACCTTCCACAGGAAAGGAGGGGAAAGTCCCTAGAGCATACCTCTCCCAACACAGTGCCTGGTTTTTATCTCCACCCAGCTCAGCTCGCCAGCTTTTGTCAAACCTACACCTGGGGACCTGGGACCCAATCTGTCGATTCCTCCAAGCAGGAGAGCGCTTGCAAGTCAGATGCTTCCACTGCTGAGCCCTGCCACATTCAAGATTGCTGGTCCATCCCGCCCAAAGACATTAATTATCTCTCTCTTCCAATTATACTCCCACTGCTTGCCAGTAGTTTGCCATTTTGCGGAACGCAGGCAGAAGAGCTTTGCTGCTGATCTGCCCCTTCCCCCTTTTTGATGAAAAGGCCCAAGAAAACCCCATAGAGAATAAACCAAATGGTTTGACGGAGGCAGGAGACGCGTGTCCATCCAGATCAAGCTGTACCACGGTCACCCAGCCAAGCACTCGTTCAGCTCACACAGTGCCAGTTTGGGGACAGCAGCACGTGGCTTGCTGATTTCGAGGCACATTTTTATTAATTTCCTCACTAATTCTTACAGGCTGTCAATTAAAATCATTCCATTTCACAAGCTGTTTTCAAAAACTTTGCCACAGAAAGGACAAGGTCTTGAACTCCCTCTGCAGCAGAGCTCCTCAGGGCCAGGCAGGAGTGAAATGACTTTGTCATCAAAGGAGCCCTGGCAGGTTGGTCCCAGTGTGCCTCGTCAGGGCTTCTGACAAGAAAGGATGGACCACAGCAGGGAGGTGTCACTTCCTCCCGCAGCCCTGTGCAAGCTGGAGGGACAAGTCCACACATGAATAGCAGAGGACAGATGACTCGCTGCCTTCAGAGACAGCAAGAAGATCTCAGCACCATCTTCAGGGAGACATACCTTGGGTTTTACACTGCAATGTAGGACTAATATAAACTGATGCAAATAAATGACATTATACTGTGTCTTTTTAAGAAGTTTGAGTCTCTTGTGCATTCTTGTTTTGTTTCCATATTAAGAAAGTTGAATTCCTCTGTACTGCTGTCAGGTTTGGTTGATTTAAAAATTGTCTGGCAAAAAGTCACCATTGCCAAGGTACTTGCAATTTACACTGCTCTGTGAAAGCCTACTGATAGAATGCTCTGGCTGCAAATACCAGCAAAAATATATAAATGGCTATACCTGTATGCATTTGTCATTAAGAAGGAGTTACATCCAAGTGCCATTCGGACTGACCTGACTCTAATTAAAATATCTTCCAGAATCTCATCAGTCCTCAGGACAGAAGATTTCCTGCCTTCTTGCTTCTTGTTTAGAGGGTTTCCCATTTCATGGCTCTGAGCTGCAAACTTTAATGACAAAGGACCAAAACAGGACTGCCATGAGAGGGATGAGTCCTCACAGAGTTTCACTGTAATGAACACTGACTGAAGTTCTGAGCAAGGTATTCCAGGGAGACCTGAACTGGTAAAAAAGGAATTTTAAGTACGAACTGC
This sequence comes from Dromococcyx pavoninus, assembly GCA_033558185.1. Taxonomy (NCBI): domain Eukaryota; kingdom Metazoa; phylum Chordata; class Aves; order Cuculiformes; family Neomorphidae; genus Dromococcyx; species Dromococcyx pavoninus. Next base: position 33,600 of record JAUMJL010001831.1, read on the forward strand.
TGACAAACACTTTGTCGTAACAGTAGTCTGAATTCTATCATATAATGAGAGTTTTTGTTGGAATTATGTCTCTGCTTCCATTTGTCTTTCTCTGAGCACCCCCTCAAGAGCAAACAGAAAGGGGACCCGGCAGGAGAAAATGCAAATTAAAGTAGTGGAGCCAAACGGCCGAGTCTGCACACAGAGAGAGTTCAACCACTGCCATTCCCACTGACGTCAACACCAGAGATAAAACCTCTGATGTGCAATGCCGATGCAGAACCTGTACTGCACCACGAACCTGCACATGGCTACTGCGGCCTCCCGGACCTTCATCCAGGACACAAAGGCCCTGTAAAGGAGGAAGCCATTTCCCTGCCTCCCAGCACTCTGTCCAGCCCACAGACACCACATGAGGGACTGGGAGAGGAGGAGGATATGAGCAGTTATCTCCTCTCTTCCTCCTTGACGGGCTCTTGTGAGATAACCAAGTGTGTCTCAGCCAGAAGCATCATGGCAGTGGTGAGTCAAAGGCGCTGGTCCTGGAAAGGATACACCTCCAAAATCAACATCCAGAGCTTCACAGCCAGCAGGGCAGGGCTGCACCAGGGGAAAAGGATGGGCTCTGCTGCAAGGACCAGCTGCTACAGGGGCACACTATAGCTGTGAGTCTTCCATTAAACTGTGCAAGATGCTTGGTGGATTTTAATGCAATTTTAGTAAAACAGAGTGGAAAACAGTCGGATCGGTATTAGCAGCTCATACACCCACAGCTGGAGGAGAGGGCTGTTAAAATAACATTGAAATTCCAGGAGTCCTTTGCACCAACACATTAGGTAACTAGAACTGCGTAACATCATCTGCTTTTGGGAACACCCATTTGCACATACAAGGACCTTGCATTAATTCGCAGGGTCTCACCAGGAATAACAAAAATCTGGCTTCAAGTACAGAGTAACTGTAGGAGGTGCAGCAAGCAGCAGCAGTCGACAGATACCAGTTGTACAACCACAAGACATACCTTGCAGTTTGCCTATTTTGACCTTGAAATGGCAGAGAAAGAAAAGGTAGCAAAGCAAGTACTATGTGGTCCAGCTCCAGCAAAGATACAACACAGAACTGAAAGTGAAAAGAGAGATGGAACGATTAACAGATCCTTCTTCTGCCCCTGCATCTGCTGCAAGTGCTGCTGCGCCTCATTTACTGTGCTGCTTAAACACGTTGAGGCAGAGCAGAGGGAAGAAGAGGCAACTCCATGCTCGGGTTATAAAAATGACTAGAAGGAAACAATAAAAAGGAATATGCAGTTTGGAAGACAACGAGTCTGTAATGGTGGAGTAGTGGGAAAGAAGAAATGAAACAGAGTATCTAGAAAAGAGGATGGAAAAAATGAGTGAGAAAGAAGCACAGCTGGGGCCAAACATTTCTTTTTTCTTTTGAAGAAGTGTGACCTAAGGACAGAATTTTGCATGACGTTATTTTCCTGAAGACTGTCAGCAGAACTTCTGCCAGCTGATTTCCCTGCCGTAGCCAATGCCCTGCATTCTGCAGCCCAGGCCTGCGTTTGTGAGCGTGAGCCTTCCCCCGTCCCTCTCATCTCTAGGATGACCACGTGGCTATTAGGCAGGGCTACAGTTTACTCATATTACAATTAAACTACAGGAAAGCATGTAGACATGCAAGGGAAGTGATGGCCTAGCTGCTACAGAACTGCAGCCACAGAACAACACACACAAAAAAACCCCAGTGAGTTCAATCTTGTTGCGCCATCAACCATGTTCCACGTATCTAGGAGCACGCAAAGAGGTTTAAGTCACATTCACACACCCGTTCCTTGCTTTCTTTGGATACCTGAAACCCAAAAGACCACAAGCTACATGAAAAAGAACAAAATACTACCCAAACGAGAGACTGTCCTGCTGCCTGACTGGTAAGTGAAAGGCAGTGGCCCTGCAGCAAGGGTGCCACGATGCAGCCCAGCTGGGGAAATGAAAGCCAGCACCAAGACAGGCACCTTTTTGCACTCCCCAGCTCTCTGTGCACACCTTGGGAGCACCGTGCCCCAGGAGACATCCTACAGCTACAAAGCCCATCTGCAAACAAACTCGGACAAGATATAATAGACAGTAAACACTGCCTACAAAACTGTGCAAACACGAGCTCTGTAAAAACGGGGTCTTTGGGGTCTAATGAATGTCCTTGGTAAATAAGTACAGCTTTTCCCAGTGCTGGATGCACAGAACCGGGGCTGTGGCTCAGGAGTTGCTCATCTCTAGCCCACACACAGCTCTTTGGACAGGACACGTATCAGCAAGGAAGCAGACGGAAGGGAAAAAACATATCAGTAGGTACTTACATGCAAGATGAAAATTAACTGCACTTTAGGCATACTTTGAAAAAAACATAAAATAACCCTGTGTGACATATTGGTCCCTGAAAATCATCCACCTTAATCACAAAATACTTCAACTGAGCATTTAACACCTCTAGCAAACAGTTGCTGCTATCAGATTATTAGTCACAGCACCACTAACTGGTTACAGCTTTAATCAGTCCAAAGCTAATTATCAGAAGTGTTTCAAAATAGCGTACCAAACAACAGGGAAAAAAGCCAAATAATAATATACCTTTTAGTTGATAACCCCCCAACTTGATAAAGTCAACAAAATATCCTTCAATAAGCACAGTAATTCTGAAGTCAGCCATACATATTTTAATTTGCTTATTTCTCAAGACTTACCTATGTTTTTCTAGTTCGTTGTGTGATGACCTATTAAAAAGAGAAAAGAAATATTAGAATAAAGGACAAATACCAAGATTTAGAACATTTAAAAGCCAACACCTGCATAAGTTGCAAAAGAGCTCTCTAAAACATGTTTTTATATGGATTATGAAACAGATTCTCTGTTAAATTGGTTCACTTTTACATCTCTTAGATAGTTCGAGGTATCAGCTTAATTTCCATGAGTAAACCGTGGGTTTAGGGAGGAATTATAATAAATTTGCATTTATTAGCGTTCAATAGATTCAGAGACAGAATTGGACATAAAAAACTGAGCAGGTTAGTAATAAAAACAGCCCACAAGATTTTTATCTGTGAAGAAAAATTATGAGGGGGCAGTAAGTGTGAGAAGATCTAAATGGGAACAGGTAAGAGCAAAAAGCACCCAAAAAAGGCAGCTTTCAAGCCCACAGTGAAGGAGAAACAAAAATCAGCAGCTAACCACTGCTGTTGCTGTTGACATGTTAATGGCAAAAAAAGAGGAATCCTCTTAATTCTTCCGAGTCTACCACAGTGCCTGAACTGACCGCATCACTGTGCTGTTCTCTTCTACTCTACTAGGATTCAAGACTGTTTTTTTCCCCCAACCGACGCCTCAGGTTTTCTGCTATTAAAAGGCAGCTCTGACTTCTTGGAGGATTATTTTTTTTTAACTGATTCAGCTGGAAGTATTAATTTTATTTATTTGTACAGCTCAGATTAAAAACATTCCTAAAATGAAGTTATTGTCACCACTTCAAAACCAGCAACTTCCCGGACCTTTAGTTTTGTCCAACTGAAAACATTTCCAGTACTTAAGGATCAAAAGATACAAAGGCGGTGGCAGCTTTTACGGCTGGCAGCTTACGTCAAAGCTGCTCTCCTACAACGTGCTGTAACCCCTGCCTGCATCTGTCTGGTGGGAGGTGTCCCTGCCCATGGCAGAGGGGTTGGAACTCGATGATTATCGAGGTCCTTTCCAACTCAAGCCATTCTATGATGTGGACACGATGTGCTGGCCGAGACAGCTTTGTGGAGGTGTAAGTGCAGAGTCCATCGAGTGAGCAGAGGCATCCCAGGGTGAGAAATCCCTCCTGCACAAATGCCCAGAGGCAAAGTGTCCTGCCTCTCCCCACACACGCACACACAGCTGGATGCTGCAGCATACCTAGGTGCTACTGATGATAAAAGCATCTCTCCTGCCTTAGAGAGGGGAAAAAAGAAAGCAAAGCTCATGCAAAGAAATAACCAACAAACAAATCCACAAGCAATTTATATCAGCCTGGTCCAGCTCCTAATTCTGCACGGAACTAAGTGACTGGTCCCTCTGCAGGTAGAAGAAAACTCAAATGTGTACAAGGTTCAGGACTGAGGTAAATCCATTTTCACTGGGAAGCATCCCAGTATTATTACCGAGACATCAGCCTGTCAATCATTATCTGCTGTCTGTTCTTCAAGAGCCCATTAATTTAATTTTCTTTAACATGAAGTATCCACTCTCAGGTAACATATGTGTTCCCACTGTGCCATGTCAGCACTCCTGACCCATGCAGCAACACCAAAAGTGTTTTACACACATTCTGTGCTACATTAATAGGTCAAGGTGGGCTGGGTTTGCTGTGATTTACTGCCTTTACCATTTGACCATAATAAGGGAATATTGTTTTTATTTTCTACTCCTACACACACACAGATCACTCAAACCTTTTTCTCCATAAAAAGTGACAAGCGCTGTGCCAAATCCGCCCACATTTACAAAACCACACAGAAAATGTAAGTTCAGGAGGCACCATTCCCCCCAAACACCCGCCATGGGCCTGTCAAAGGCACAAAACAGGGGCACTCTGGGAAAGAGGAAACACAGGCTGGCCTAGATTCAGCCCTATGGCACGACCTCTCTGGCATCTGGGCAATTATGCACCAGATGAACGTGATCACCGTAACAAGCCAATTCCGACCCGCTTGCTGCAGCGGAGCTCACGCGCGTCTCCAGTGAGCGTGCACAGGGAGCACTGCACCAGCAGGACAACCCCTGGCCAACAAATCCAGCCTGCACAGATTATTCTGCTGGGTTAAGAGAGGATGCAGTGAGTACCTGGAGTACTTCTGCAATGAGTACTTCTGTGTGCAGCACACCTGCAAGGCACCTCTGGCTCAGGGAGGGTGATCCTCGTGCTCTGTTGGGATACCCAGCTTAAGAAGGATATGGAACTGTTGGAACAGGTCCAGAGGAGGCTATGAAGATGATCAGATGTTCAGCCTGAAGAAGAGAAGGCTCCAGGGGGACCTCACAGCAGCCTTCCAGTGCCTGAAGGGGCAACAGGAAAGCTGGGGAGGGACTTTTTACAAGGGTAAGTAGTGACAGGACAAGGGGGAACAACTTCAAATTGGAAGGGGGAGATTTAGGTTAGACAATAGGAAGAAATTCTTTACAATGAGGGTAGTGAGACACTGGCACAGGTTGCTCATGCCTCCCTGTAGGTATTCAAGGCCAGGTTGGATGAGGCCTTGAGCAAGCAGCCTGGTCTGGTGCGAGGTAGCAGGGGTGTTGGAACTGGATCATCTTTAAGGTCCCTTCCAACCCGAACCATTCTATGATTCTATGAAATATTGATAATTTTCTCCTTAACTGTCTATAGCACAGGATATAGCAAAAATATCCAGCTCTTTCTGTTCTTCATACATCTGGAAGTGAGAGAAAAAAATGTAGGACCTGGTCTGCATAAAAACCAGTACCCTAAGAGTTACCTCTGCTTCAAAATAGTCTTTTATTACTTCAATAAAAGATAAGTAGTAGGCAAGGACTAAGAATATATATGGATACATATATTTCTATCAGCGAGATAGATGAATGACCGTGGTTTTCAGACAAATGGTCTGTGGAGCCCTTTAAAAGTGGCTGCAAGAGAAGGAAGACTTGAAGCGCTCAGCTTAAGTTCACTATATTGGGTTCTGTAGCTTCAGGCAAAACCTGGGGGAGTTAAGGGCAGCAGTGATGAAGGAAAGGTGTTAGTAAAAGGTTCAGATAAAAATAAAAGGAAAAATCCAATAATACAAAAACCATCAGCAAAATCACAGATTCAGTAGATCAGCAATGCTGCTGCTGAGACAGCCCTAAAATCCCTTTAGCAATGCCGAGCAGTTCACCAGCTATGAAGCAGTAGTTAAGTCTTCTTTGTGAATAAATTGTCAAAAGAAGATTTGAAAGATGGGGGAGGAGCCAAGCAGATGCAGATGTTGGTTTGCAAGATGCTGTGCCACTTCCAACAGCACATCCCCAGAGTTGTCCCCTTCCACCACCCCTGCTCCCCTAAACAAGATTTGAGCATTTAACTGATGCAACATTCAGCCGACACATCTAAACAATTAGGATGGGTGCTAATTGTGATTATACAACTACAACAGGAAAGGCAAGTCCTCTCGAAGTCCACTTTTTCCCCAGTTTATGGGTGAGCCAGCAGGACCTGCCCACACACGGGCTGGGCTGAGAGTTCACTGTACGCACAGTACACAGCCTGTTTCATTATTAAGACACCTTCCCCTACTCCCTGCATCCATTTGCCCCACCAGATGGTGCATCTTGTTGGAAGGAAACCAGCACAGCTCCTGACTAAAGCAGGGGCATATCAGCAATGCTGCAGAAGTTTCTTCCCCAGTGCTAATGGGAGCCAGGTCCAGGCTGCAAGGCACCAATACGCTTCCAGTTACCAGTGCGTGTTAAAGCGCTATAGGGAGCAAAGCAGGTGAGTTAACTCAGTGCTTAAAACCCTGGCAAACACCTCACCTTTGCCAGAGGTTGCAGAGTTGCACAACCCACATGCAGGGGACACATCTCCACCTGAGGCTGCGCAGTGCTTGGACGGCCACGTGCAAACTAAGTTGTCTGCATTTCACCTTTTGTCCAGGCCAAAAGAGTACGGACAAACAAAGCAAGAAGTTTTACAAGGTGCTGCGCATTAAGTGTCTCCATCCAGTTCCCACTCTCCAGTGTGGCAGTGCATAAGAGCACACTGCTCATACCTGCAGTCAGCTGGTGTATTCTACACAGCTTTTTGCTGGGAAGATCCCAGTTTGCTTCCAGAGAATTCCCTGTTTACACATATTGGGTCTCAGGTAATTCTATACTTTATGATATAACCTGCCCTGGGACACACCTGAAAATATTATAGCCCACACCAGAGATGAAGAGTGGTGCAACACTAAACCTGAGCATAAGCACACATCCTGCCCAGTCTTCAGTGGTCCTGGGTCACTGGGTATTTTTCCATGTGTTTTAAACTGGATGCATCGCTTACAGTCTGTCGAAGAAACAGCCTGTATGGAATTAATCCACTCAAAATGACTGTTGCATTCTCCTCATAGCAAAATTTAACCAGCCCTGCAGATTGCAGCTGGGATCTGGGAAGCAGGCATACTGGCACAGCCTCGATGCAGAAGCTCTGGCTCCAGCATCTCGCTCAAGTTTGTGCTGCCACATGTTTTTGGCGGCGAGGTCCAAACGCGCTTCTGATATGGTGGCGATTTGTTTTCCTGAACTGCACAAACACTGCACCTCCCCGGCACTGCAGACCTGCTGCTGCTCCTCCAGGGTGACAGCCCACTTTTTGAGATCTATTATATTGGGACTAAAATGGATCAGTTTTAAAAACAAGCCTGGTGGTACCAATTGCTCTCCCTCTGCCACCAGCTTTAGGAAAGCAAACCCAGAGGGATCTACCGAATTCAGGAAGTAAGGCAAAAAAAAGCAGAGGAGCCCTGTCTGCACAGTCTGGTTTGCAGTGGTTTATTCTCGGCCTCCCACCAAAAACCTCCCAAAATTAAGGAAAAATAAAAAAAAAAAATCAGGCTCTGATTCCAAGCTTCTTTGTGTGGGCACAGAATAACATCTGCAGCGAGCAAGGGGCTCACTCTGCAGGCCACAGGTTGACCCTCACCGTGAGCCAACATTAACAGAGGAATTTGGACATTAAGCTCTGTTTTTATTTGAAACACCAAATACAGCTTTCATCTTTTGCTAGATATAACCCTTCGCCAGAACACAGCACAATGTACAAGTCTCTATTTATATAACACACGAGCAAAAATACTAATTAATAGACACAGAAGATATATTTATAAACTGGCATTTATTTTGCTCCCCTCCTTCAATAAACCTGCTCCTAAATTAAGAGGCCAAACACACTGCACCACCGACTCCTTTCTCTACAAGTAAATTTAACTGTGATCTCAGTAGCCTGGCATCTAACACTAAGATTTTAGTTTCCCTTTTACCTTATTTCTGACCCTTTTGTGGCAAAGCGGCTGCCTGAGCTCCCCCGTGCACGGGCAGACACGCACCGTACACCCACATGTAGCTCAAGCCACCCCACACCAGGCGAGCATCATTGCAGGCAGGGCAGCAGAAAGCCCAGTCAGCTGCAGGCTAGCATGTTTTTCTTTCAAAGTGCCTTGCTGTGTGAGCAAACGTCACCGAATTTCAGATTTGCCTCATGCTCCTCCTCGGCACATAGCACACGCGTTACCCATCCATTTCCTTGGATCAAACGGCAGGCTTGGGGGAGAAATTTTGAGTATTTATTATTAACATTGCCCAGGCACAACTGCAGTAAGTCCAGCTGTTTGGTTTATGCCTTGTCTTTAATTCTAACTACACATTATCAAGAATTATTAGACTGCATGGCACTGCTTTAGGACCACAGCCACTGCTCTGCAAAGAGAGGTTTATTATACTGCGGTCAAGTAACTGATAAGCATTAGTGTAACAAGAAGATCTGACCTAGGTTTACCTCCTCCCACAAGACAATCTTGTGCCTTTCTCCATTCTGCTGTTCTCCTTGCAAAACAAGAATCCAGTTTCATTTGCCAGAGGATTTTGGGCAAAATTACTGGAGGGGAACAAGTCTGAATCTCAGCTGAGGACATGGTACAAACGGCAAACCAGAAAGAGAAAACAAAGCAGTTTGGTTTGTGTGACATGGGAGAGGGAACATCTCCCATGGAAAGGAAACTGAGGGAGAAGAAAACATGTGAAATTTTAATGTAGAAGTGAAAAAGAAATGGCTAAAAATTGTGTCTTATTGCTACCAATAACCCTGAGAATATTATTTAGCAACAAATTGCTAACGACCGCTTCCAGTTTTGATCAAAAGCTAACAGCAGACAAAGTAAAAATGTTAAATTCCTGTGGTGGACAGAAGGCTTATAGGTTTTAGTTAATTAAACGCAATTCTTCTGGTATTTTTCCCTTAATGAATCCAAACCTGTCAAAATTATTTCTCACTTAATCGCAGTGGACAGGCCAGCAAGCTTCTAGCCCACACCTGAGCATCCTGTCCAAAGGGTGAGCAACCTTCCTCTCGCTTCTCCTCCTGCGGGTCTGGGCCTCGCCAGCTTTTGATAAGAGGATGGAGGTCTCCAGGTCTCCAGACATGATTTCTTACACAAACATCCCCAGCACCTCAGCAGATGAAGAAGGTGTCCATCAGTGCCCTCGCTGAACAGCAGGGTGATCCATCCCTGTGCGGTCCCACAGCCCCCACACCTGTACTACACAGAGCACGCTCTGCAGGCAGGCAACATGGGGAGAAAACACAGAACAAAGAAGGAGGGTACAGCACACCAGGCTTCCTCACATCTGACAGTTTTTCTCCTCCTCTCATCTTTTCTGATTTTCCAAGAATGAGGAGGAAGATGTTCTTCATGCTATTATAGATGGATAGCTCATGAAGCATGAAAAATATATATACACACATGTATGAACCACTTTTTAATCTGATCAGATGCTGCAAGCAGCAGGATGTAAAAATAGATAATGAAAACAACAACAAAGCCCCTGCAGTTCTGAAATGTGCAGTTATCTGCTCCTTTCCTACTCCTCCAACATTAAGTACATATTTTTACATGTAAGAAAACCACCCCAATAATAAGGTGTTGGTTTCAGACATGTACGCAATCGTGCCGGCCTGCATCTGATGCTCCAGACCCAGCACATCTGGAAAATGGTTCCAGTGGAACAAGATGGACAAACACTTTGCCTGGTGGTTCGCATCACCTCACGACCACTCCAGATCCTCTGAACTTTGGCCAGTCATCTCCCTCTGTTAATCTTTGAGGTGCTTAGAAAGATTTAAGTGTATTGTAGTCTGAGGCTCGGACCCTACAGCCTATAAGCTCCAAATAACAAAAAAACAGCGACGCTAGTGCACTTCATGTATCTTAGACTGGATGTTCAAATGTAAGGATCATTTCTCCTCCTCAAATCCAAGCTTGCAGGTGGACTTGAGCAGCGATTGCTAGATGTGGATATGAAGTCGGTAGGTGAAACGCAGAGGTGCCCACATGGCCCTGCTGCTGCACCTCCATCCCCAAAATAGCAGGGTGCTGCATTACAGCAATGCACCTCTCTTTCCCACACCGGCAAGCAAGCCCCGTGTCCGTGCTGAACCGGGCAAACCACGGTGCATGGGTGGTGGCCAACCTTGAAACCATTTCTTGACAGACATTATCCTGTCCCATAACTCTAATGACTCACTCCTAATCTAATCACTGCAGCTAAAAGAAAAGAAAGTGTAAGAGAACATATACACGGTGTACTGCAGGATGGCATTTTTGAAGGTTGCTGCTGCTCCAGAGTGAGAATTGGAGCAAAGAACTGAACAGGTAAATATAAACCTACAGGCAGAAAAAATTGCAGGAAGGTAGCTGCAAGCAGACGTGTATGCCTCAGCTTTAATAACGCTAGCAAATCTGTAACCAGAAATCTTTTAATTCTGCTGTATTTGATAGATTACAAATCCTCTTCTAAAAACTCCTGAAAGCAGCTTACAGTTCAGACAAATAACTATTTTGTAGCAGATGACAAGAGACCTAAGAACAGAAACGATGTAATAATAGCTCTGTAAGTAACAAAGATTTCTTGAATGCAAGAGACAGAAAAGAAGAAGCCTGTACAGTTCAATGAGCAGTCTACAGCTCAAAATCCTACAAGACCTGATTAGGTTAACTGTGAATATTTTTTAAAGGCAACAAGAAGAAAATAATTAAAAATCTTCAGGAGCAAAGTGTCTCAGGAAACAGGACACGCCTCTCACTCCTGATGACTTTCTTTTTTAAAATGAACTGACATCTTCTCTGTGCTCCAAGATGAGACAAAGAATTCAACTAAAAACAAAAAACACAGAAGCAGTGCAATTAATACCCCCCAAAACGGTTGCCTTGCTCAGAGCAGGGGCACAGGGAAACAATTTGCTCCCCCTTGGTTATCATCAGGACACATTGCTTGTCCACAGTAGGCACGAGTAGGGTGCTCACAAGCTCATGTTTTTTCAAGGAGGGAGCTCATCAGCTTTTGATTTCACTTTGCACCTCCTGGCCGTTCGCCCCGTGCCTCCCCAGTGCCAGCAGAGCCAGCTGCCCACTGCTGTACGGGATGCCCGCCTGAGGAGCGAGAGCGAAGCGGGCCCACCGAGACTCGCCGCTCCTTTGGAAAACAAGTCACGTGCATGCCAAGTTCATTTTAGGCTATTCTACGGGAGCCACCAACCAGCAAGATCAAGCAGAGAAGAGCATCGCCACTCCAGGGCCAAGCAGGCCCAGCTGGCCATGGTCCTCGGTGCCCTCCGGAGCAGCCCTGGAGGAGCAAAGCAGAGCAGGCAGAGCACAGGACTGGAGGAGCTCCCAGGCAGAGGCAGGCACTGTCCCTGTAAGACAGCCTCCTGCACGTACACAGGCGCTGCTCGAGCAGCAAACAAAGCTGCAGAGAGCCTGCGCACAGCAACCCTCCGCTCATGCCATCGCAGCACAGGTAGCGGCTGCGGGGAAAACAACAAAACCACCACTACCGCGACAAAAAGGCAGACGATAATCGCGATAAACAACAACCGAGTCATGCACTTGGACGGATCAGCATGCGGCGGGCAGGAGCGCGGTGCAGCAGAAGTCTCGGAGAGGTCAAGTTCACTCCAGCACCTTCTCACTCAATACCTACAGGAGAAGTTCAAGTGCACGGTTGGGTGTCCCCTCCACCACCCCACACACGCTGCCCCTCTGAGAGCCCAGTGCCATGCTGCAACCGGAGGCTGCATCTGCTCCGGCTGCGATGGGGGAGGCGGCTGGTTCGCTGCCTGTGGTTTATAAATAAATGCTGGGGGGTGTGTGGGGGAAATTAGTGCCATGCAAAGAGAAGTCTGAGTGACGATTATGGTGTTAAGATCCGCAGTAAAAGCCACTGTCGGTGAGCGCGGAGCAGAAGGAGCGATGAGGGTGGATGGTTTAGAAGTGCAGTGAGTACTAAGGAGATGGTGTACGCGTGGCAGTGTTTATATGAGAGATCAAAACAGAGCCAAGCCCATCCAGGGAAAAAAATGGCGACTACCGGGATGGGGGAAACTAAGACATTGGATTAGTTATTATTTTTAATAAATGTATGCGCTGCACACAAGCTAGACACAGTGGAAAAGCTGCCGATTCATTCTGAAAAAGCGGTGCGTCTATTACCTGTTATTCTGGGATTTTCTGGCCATGGTGCCTGCCTTTGTTTTCTTTCTGGAATAGTCACTATCGAAGGGTAACACTGATGCATAGCCATGTTCTGCTTCTAGGGACAAAGTCAGCATTAGTGGCAATATATTTTTTTCCATGCACTTTTTTCCTCCTTTTGCAGGAACGCTAGGGTAAAGAACAGAATTTTTTTCCAGTTGATTTGTTGGGATTTTATTCTGGCATCTCTTAAAGAAGCGAGACAAAAAAAACCAAAGAATAACCAGAACAACTCGTTAAAGTAAAAACAGAGGAAAAAAAGAAAAAGTGCCGAAAGGAGGAGGATTGTTTGATTGCACATGGAAAAGGAGGCGGTCAGGCAGCCCCTTGTCAGGCTGCGGGGGGAGGGGAGCGCTGCCACACAATTCCCGACTGCCACACACGGAGCAGCGTGGGGAGCAGGAGGCGTCTCGGGCGCATCCACAACAACAACAAAAAAAATAACCCGTTTTGTTTTGTTTTGTTTAAAAAAAAAAAGGCAAAGCGGAGCCTGCGGGTGCGTGACCGCCTGCCCGCCCAGTACCTCGGTCTCTTCTCTCCAAGTACTCGGCCGCTTCCAGGAGGATTAACAGAGAGTTCAGTTCCATAGCTGCCTGCGCTGCGCCGAGCTGAGCCGAGCCGAGCCGAGCCGAGCCGAGCCGAGCCGAGCCGAGCCAAGCCAAGCTGAGCCGAGCCCCCCCCACCGCCCCGCGCCGCGCCGAGTCCACGCGCGGGGGACTCCCAAGCCCCCGGTTATAAGGCACCTCTCTCAACCTACATTTGACACACGGGCGACGGGCAGCCCGCGCTGCCAATAGGGAGCCGCGATGCGCCGATGGGGCGGGACAGCCCGCCGCAGCCCAGCCAATCGGTGGACAGAGCGCC
>JAUMJL010001832.1:0-38358 GCA_033558185.1 Dromococcyx pavoninus
CCTAAATCCATTTTTGGGTTCCTCAGACCTTTTTTGGTTACCTGAATCCATTCTTGGGTTTCTCAATCCATTTTTGGGTTCCTCAATCCAATTTTGGGTTCTTAAATCCATTTTTGGGGCCCTCTGTTCATTTTTGGGTCCCTCAATCTATTCTTGGACTCCTCAATCCATTTTTGGTGCCCTTAATCCATTTTTGGTTTCCTCACGCATTTTTTAGTTCCTCAGTCCATTTTTTGGTCCTTCGGCTCATTTTTGGGTGCCTCAGTTCATTTTTGGTTTCCACAACCCATTTTTGGTTCCCTCCGTTAGTTTTTTTGGTCCCTCAATCCATTTTTTGGTTCCTCAATCCATTTTTGGGTTCCTCAATCCTTTTTTGGGTTCGTCAGCCCATTTTGGTCCCTCAATCCATTCTTGGGTTTCTCTATCCATTTTTGGGGGTTTCAGTCCATTTTTGGGTTCCTCAAACCATTTTTGGGTCCCTCCGTTCATTTTTGAGTCCCACAGCTCATTTTATGGTTCCTAAATGCATTTTTGGGTTCCTCAATCCATTTTTGGGTTCCTCAATCCATTTTCTGGTTCCTCAATCCATTTTGCGGTTCCTCAAACCATTTTTGGGTCCCTCCGTTCATTTTTGAGTGTCTCAGCTCATTTTATGTTTCCAAAATCCATTTTTGGGTTCTTCAGCCCATTTTTGGGTGCTTCAATCCATTTTCGGGTTCCTCAATCCGTTTTCGTGTTCCTCAGCCAATTTTTGGTTCCTCAGCCCAGTTTTGGTCCCTCAAACCAGTTTTGGGTTACTCAATCCATTTTTGGTGCCCTTAATCCATATTTGGTTTCCTCAGCTCAATTTTGATTTCCTCAGCCCTTTTTTGGGTCCCTCAATCCATTCTTCGGTTCCTCAATCCATTTTTGGTTTCCTCACGCACTTTTGGGTTCCAGAGTCCATTTTTGAGTCACTCAATCCATTCTTGGATTCTTCAGCCCATTTTTGTGTTCCTCAAACCATTTTTTGGTTCCTCAGCCCATGTTTGGGTCCCTCAGCAGATTTTACGGTTCCTAAACCCATTTTTGGGGATCTTCAACAAATTTTTTGGTCCCTCAATCGATTGCTGGGTTCCTCAGCCCATTTCTGGTTACCTCATTCCACTCTTGGGTTCCTCAATCCATTTTTGGTCCCTCGATCCATTCTTGGGTTCCTCAATCCAGTTTTTGGTTCCTCAGTCCATTTTTCGGTTCCTCAATCGATTTTTGGTTCCCTCGGAGCATTTTTGGGTCCCTCAATTCTACTTTGGGTCCATCAGTCCATTTTTGGGTTCCTCATTCCTTTTTAGGGTTCCTCAATATATTTTAGGGTTCCTCAGCCCATTTTTCAGTTCCTCGATCCATTTTTGTGTTCCTCAATCCATTTTTGGGTTCCTCAATCCATTTTTTGGTCCCTCAATCCACTTTTGGGTTCCTCAGCCTATTTTTGGGTTCTGCAATCCATTTTTTGATCCCTCAATCCATTTTTGGGTTCCTCAATCCATTTTGAGGTTCCTCAATCCATTTCTGGGTTTCTCAATCCATTTTTTAGTCTCTCAGCCTATTTTTGGGTTCCTCAGCCCATTTGTGTGTTCTTCAGCCTATTTTTGGGTTCCTCAGCCCATTTGTGTGTTCTTCAGCCCATTTTTGGGTTTCTCAACACATTTTCGGGTTACTAAGACCATTTTTTGATTCCTCAATCATTTTTTGGGTTCCTCAGCCCATCTTTTTGATTCATCAGTCCATTTTGGGGTTCTTCAGACCATTTTTGGGTTCTTCAGCCCATTTTGGTCTACCTGAATCCATTTTGGGGTTCCTCAATCCATTTTTGGGTTCCTCAATCCATTTTTGGGTTCCTCAATCCATTTTCGGGTTCCTCAGCCCATGTTTGGGTCCCTCAGCAGATTTTACGGTTCCTAAACCCATTTTTGGGGATCTTCAACAAATTTTTTGGTCCCTCAATCGATTGCTGGGTTCCTCAGCCCATTTCTGGTTACCTCATTCCACTCTTGGGTTCCTCAATCCATTTTTGGTCCCTCGATCCATTCTTGGGTTCCTCAATCCAGTTTTTGGTTCCTCAGTCCATTTTTCGGTTCCTCAATTGATTTTTGGTTCCCTCGGAGCATTTTTGGGTCCCTCAATTCTACTTTGGGTCCATCAATCCATTTTTGGGTTCCTCATTCCTTTTTAGGGTTCCTCAATATATTTTAGGGTTCCTCAGCCCATTTTTCAGTTCCTCGATCCATTTTTGTGTTCCTCAATCCATTTTTGGGTTCCTCAATCCATTTTTTGGTCCCTCAATCCACTTTTGGGTTCCTCAGCCTATTTTTGGGTTCTGCAATCCATTTTTTGATCCCTCAATCCATTTTTGGGTTCCTCAATCCATTTTGAGGTTCCTCAATCCATTTCTGGGTTTCTCAATCCATTTTTTAGTCTCTCAGCCTATTTTTGGGTTCCTCAGCCCATTTGTGTGTTCTTCAGCCTATTTTTGGGTTCCTCAGCCCATTTGTGTGTTCTTCAGCCCATTTTTGGTTTTCTCAACACATTTTCGGGTTACTAAGACCATTTTTTGATTCCTCAATCATTTTTTGGGTTCCTCAGCCCATCTTTTTGATTCATCAGTCCATTTTGGGGTTCTTCAGACCATTTTTGGGTTCTTCAGCCCATTTTGGTCTACCTGAATCCATTTTGGGGTTCCTCAATCCATTTTTGGGTTCCTCAATCCATTTTTGGGTTCCTCAATCCATTTTCGGGTTCCTCAGCCCATGTTTGGGTCCCTCAGCAGATTTTACGGTTCCTAAACCCATTTTTGGGGATTTTCAACAAATTTTTTGGTCCCTCAATCGATTGCTGGGTTCCTCAGCCCATTTCTGGTTACCTCATTCCACTCTTGGGTTCCTCAATCCATTTTTGGTCCCTCGATCCATTCTTGGGTTCCTCAATCCAGTTTTTGGTTCCTCAGTCCATTTTTCGGTTCCTCAATTGATTTTTGGTTCCCTCGGAGCATTTTTGGGTCCCTCAATTCTACTTTGGGTCCATCAATCCATTTTTGGGTTCCTCATTCCTTTTTAGGGTTCCTCAATATATTTTAGGGTTCCTCAGCCCATTTTTCAGTTCCTCGATCCATTTTTGTGTTCCTCAATCCATTTTTGGGTTCCTCAATCCATTTTTTGGTCCCTCAATCCACTTTTGGGTTCCTCAGCCTATTTTTGGGTTCTGCAATCCATTTTTTGATCCCTCAATCCATTTTTGGGTTCCTCAATCCATTTTGAGGTTCCTCAATCCATTTCTGGGTTTCTCAATCCATTTTTTAGTCTCTCAGCCTATTTTTGGGTTCCTCAGCCCATTTGTGTGTTCTTCAGCCTATTTTTGGGTTCCTCAGCCCATTTGTGTGTTCTTCAGCCCATTTTTGGGTTTCTCAACACATTTTCGGGTTACTAAGACCATTTTTTGATTCCTCAATCATTTTTTGGGTTCCTCAGCCCATCTTTTTGATTCATCAGTCCATTTTGGGGTTCTTCAGACCATTTTTGGGTTCTTCAGCCCATTTTGGTCTACCTGAATCCATTTTGGGGTTCCTCAATCCATTTTTGGGTTCCTCAATCCATTTTTGGGTTCCTCAACCCATTTTTGGGTTCCTCAGCCAATTTTTGGGTTCATCAATCCATTTTTGGGTTCCTCAATCCATTTTTGGGTCCCTCCGTTCATTTTTGAGCCCCACAACTCATTTTATATTTCCTAAATGCATTTTTTGGTCCCTCAATCCACTTTTGGGTTCCTCAGCCTATTTTTGGGTTCCACAATCCATTTTCCGGTTCCTCAATCCATTTTTGTGTCCTTCAATCCATTTTTGCGTTTGTCAATCCATTTTTTGGTCTTTCAGCCCATTTTTGGTTTCCTCAATCAATTTTTGGGTTCCTCAATCCATTTTTTGGTCCCTGAATCCGTTTTTGGGTTCCTGAGCCCATTTTTGGGTTCCTCAGGCAATTTTTGGGTTCCTCATCCCATTTTTGGGTTCCTCAATCCATTTTTGTGTCCCTTGGCCCGTTTTTTGATTCCTCAATCCATTTTTGGGTCCCTGAATCCATTTTTTGGGTTCCTCAACCCATTTTTGTTTCCTCCTCATTTTTGGGTCCCTCAATCCATTCCTGAATTCCTCAGCCCATTTTCAGGTTCCTGAAACCATTTTTGGGTCACTCCATTCATTTTTGGGTCCTTCAGCATATTTTTGGTCCCTCAGTGCATTCTTGGGTTTCTCTATCCATTTTTGGGTTTTTCAATCCGTTTTTGGGTTCCTCAATCCATTTTTGGGGTCTTCACCACATTTTTGGTTACTTCAACCTATTTTAGGCCTCCTAAATCCATTTTTGGGTTCCTCAGACCTTTTTTGGTTACCTGAATCCATTCTTGGGTTTCTCAATCCATTTTTGGGTTCCTCAATCCAATTTTGGGTTCTTAAATCCATTTTTGGGGCCCTCTGTTCATTTTTGGGTCCCTCAATCTATTCTTGGACTCCTCAATCCATTTTTGGTGCCCTTAATCCATTTTTGGTTTCCTCACGCATTTTTTAGTTCCTCAGTCCATTTTTTGGTCCTTCGGCTCATTTTTGGGTGCCTCAGTTCATTTTTGGTTTCCACAACCCATTTTTGGTTCCCTCCGTTAGTTTTTTTGGTCCCTCAATCCATTTTTTGGTTCCTCAATCCATTTTTGGGTTCCTCAATCCTTTTTTGGGTTCGTCAGCCCATTTTGGTCCCTCAATCCATTCTTGGGTTTCTCTATCCATTTTTGGGGGTTTCAGTCCATTTTTGGGTTCCTCAAACCATTTTTGGGTCCCTCCGTTCATTTTTGAGTCCCACAGCTCATTTTATGGTTCCTAAATGCATTTTTGGGTTCCTCAATCCATTTTTGGGTTCCTCAATCCATTTTCTGGTTCCTCAATCCATTTTGCGGTTCCTCAAACCATTTTTGGGTCCCTCCGTTCATTTTTGAGTGTCTCAGCTCATTTTATGTTTCCAAAATCCATTTTTGGGTTCTTCAGCCCATTTTTGGGTGCTTCAATCCATTTTCGGGTTCCTCAATCCGTTTTCGGGTTCCTCAGCCAATTTTTGGTTCCTCAGCCCAGTTTTGGTCCCTCAAACCAGTTTTGGGTTCCTCAATCCATTTTTGGTGCCCTTAATCCATATTTGGTTTCCTCAGCTCAATTTTGATTTCCTCAGCCCTTTTTTTGGTCCCTCAATCCATTCTTCGGTTCCTCAATCCATTTTTGGTTTCCTCACGCACTTTTGGGTTCCAGAGTCCATTTTTGAGTCACTCAATCCATTCTTGGATTCTTCAGCCCATTTTTGTGTTCCTCAAACCATTTTTTGGTTCTTCAGCCCATGTTTGGGTCCCTCAGCAGATTTTACGGTTCCTAAACCCATTTTTGGGGATCTTCAACAAATTTTTTGGTCCCTCAATCGATTGCTGGGTTCCTCAGCCCATTTCTGGTTACCTCATTCCACTCTTGGGTTCCTCAATCCATTTTTGGTCCCTCGATCCATTCTTGGGTTCCTCAATCCAGTTTTTGGTTCCTCAGTCCATTTTTCGGTTCCTCAATCGATTTTTGGTTCCCTCGGAGCATTTTTGGGTCCCTCAATTCTACTTTGGGTCCATCAGTCCATTTTTGGGTTCCTCATTCCTTTTTAGGGTTCCTCAATATATTTTAGGGTTCCTCAGCCCATTTTTCAGTTCCTCGATCCATTTTTGTGTTCCTCAATCCATTTTTGGGTTCCTCAATCCATTTTTTTGGTCCTTCAATCCACTTTTGGGTTCCTCAGCCTATTTTTGGGTTCTGCAATCCGTTTTTTGATCCCTCAATCCATTTTTGGGTTCCTCAATCCATTTTGAGGTTCCTCAATCCATTTCTGGGTTTCTCAATCCATTTTTTAGTCTCTCAGCCTATTTTTGGGTTCCTCAGCCCATTTGTGTGTTCTTCAGCCTATTTTTGGGTTCCTCAGCCCATTTGTGTGTTCTTCAGCCCATTTTTGGTTTTCTCAACACATTTTCGGGTTACTAAGACCATTTTTTGATTCCTCAATCATTTTTTGGGTTCCTCAGCCCATCTTTTTGATTCATCAGTCCATTTTGGGGTTCTTCAGACCATTTTTGGGTTCTTCAGCCCATTTTGGTCTACCTGAATCCATTTTGGGGTTCCTCAATCCATTTTTGGGTTCCTCAATCCATTTTTGGGTTCCTCAATCCATTTTCGGGTTCCTCAGCCCATGTTTGGGTCCCTCAGCAGATTTTACGGTTCCTAAACCCATTTTTGGGGATCTTCAACAAATTTTTTGGTCCCTCAATCGATTGCTGGGTTCCTCAGCCCATTTCTGGTTACCTCATTCCACTCTTGGGTTCCTCAATCCATTTTTGGTCCCTCGATCCATTCTTGGGTTCCTCAATCCAGTTTTTGGTTCCTCAGTCCATTTTTCGGTTCCTCAATTGATTTTTGGTTCCCTCGGAGCATTTTTGGGTCCCTCAATTCTACTTTGGGTCCATCAATCCATTTTTGGGTTCCTCATTCCTTTTTAGGGTTCCTCAATATATTTTAGGGTTCCTCAGCCCATTTTTCAGTTCCTCGATCCATTTTTGTGTTCCTCAATCCATTTTTGGGTTCCTCAATCCATTTTTTGGTCCCTCAATCCACTTTTGGGTTCCTCAGCCTATTTTTGGGTTCTGCAATCCATTTTTTGATCCCTCAATCCATTTTTGGGTTCCTCAATCCATTTTGAGGTTCCTCAATCCATTTCTGGGTTTCTCAATCCATTTTTTAGTCTCTCAGCCTATTTTTGGGTTCCTCAGCCCATTTGTGTGTTCTTCAGCCTATTTTTGGGTTCCTCAGCCCATTTGTGTGTTCTTCAGCCCATTTTTGGGTTTCTCAACACATTTTCGGGTTACTAAGACCATTTTTTGATTCCTCAATCATTTTTTGGGTTCCTCAGCCCATCTTTTTGATTCATCAGTCCATTTTGGGGTTCTTCAGACCATTTTTGGGTTCTTCAGCCCATTTTGGTCTACCTGAATCCATTTTGGGGTTCCTCAATCCATTTTTGGGTTCCTCAATCCATTTTCGGGTTCCTCAGCCCATGTTTGGGTCCCTCAGCAGATTTTACGGTTCCTAAACCCATTTTTGGGGATCTTCAACAAATTTTTTGGTCCCTCAATCGATTGCTGGGTTCCTCAGCCCATTTCTGGTTACCTCATTCCACTCTTGTGTTCCTCAATCCATTTTTGGTCCCTCGATCCATTCTTGGGTTCCTCAATCCAGTTTTTGGTTCCTCAGGCATTTTTCGGTTCCTCAATCGATTTTTGGTTCCCTCGGAGCATTTTTGGGTCCCTCAATTCTACTTTGGGTCCATCAATCCATTTTTGGGTTCCTCATTCCTTTTTAGGGTTCCTCAATATATTTTAGGGTTCCTCAGCCCATTTTTCAGTTCCTCGATCCATTTTTGTGTTCCTCAATCCATTTTTGGGTTCCTCAATCCATTTTTTGGTCCCTCAATCCACTTTTGGGTTCCTCAGCCTATTTTTGGGTTCTGCAATCCATTTTTTGATCCCTCAATCCATTTTTGGGTTCCTCAATCCATTTTGAGGTTCCTCAATCCATTTCTGGGTTTCTCAATCCATTTTTTAGTCTCTCAGCCTATTTTTGGTTTCCTCAGCCCATTTGTGTGTTCTTCAGCCTATTTTTGGGTTCCTCAGCCCATTTGTGTGTTCTTCAGCCCATTTTTGGGTTTCTCAACACATTTTCGGGTTACTAAGACCATTTATTGATTCCTCAATCATTTTTTGGGTTCCTCAGCCCATCTTTTTGATTCATCAGTCCATTTTGGGGTTCTTCAGACCATTTTTGGGTTCTTCAGCCCATTTTGGTCTACCTGAATCCATTTTGGGGTTCCTCAATCCATTTTTGGGTTCCTCAATCCATTTTCGGGTTCCTCAGCCCATGTTTGGGTCCCTCAGCAGATTTTACGGTTCCTAAACCCATTTTTGGGGATCTTCAACAAATTTTTTGGTCCCTCAATCGATTGCTGGGTTCCTCAGCCCATTTCTGGTTACCTCATTCCACTCTTGTGTTCCTCAATCCATTTTTGGTCCCTCGATCCATTCTTGGGTTCCTCAATCCAGTTTTTGGTTCCTCAGGCATTTTTCGGTTCCTCAATCGATTTTTGGTTCCCTCGGAGCATTTTTGGGTCCCTCAATTCTACTTTGGGTCCATCAATCCATTTTTGGGTTCCTCATTCCTTTTTAGGGTTCCTCAATATATTTTAGGGTTCCTCAGCCCATTTTTCAGTTCCTCGATCCATTTTTGTGTTCCTCAATCCATTTTTGGGTTCCTCAATCCATTTTTTGGTCCCTCAATCCACTTTTGGGTTCCTCAGCCTATTTTTGGGTTCTGCAATCCATTTTTTGATCCCTCAATCCATTTTTGGGTTCCTCAATCCATTTTGAGGTTCCTCAATCCATTTCTGGGTTTCTCAATCCATTTTTTAGTCTCTCAGCCTATTTTTGGGTTCCTCAGCCCATTTGTGTGTTCTTCAGCCTATTTTTGGGTTCCTCAGCCCATTTGTGTGTTCTTCAGCCCATTTTTGGGTTTCTCAACACATTTTCGGGTTACTAAGACCATTTTTTGATTCCTCAATCATTTTTTGGGTTCCTCAGCCCATCTTTTTGATTCATCAGTCCATTTTGGGGTTCTTCAGACCATTTTTGGGTTCTTCAGCCCATTTTGGTCTACCTGAATCCATTTTGGGGTTCCTCAATCCATTTTTGGGTTCCTCAATCCATTTTTGGGTTCCTCAATCCATTTTCGGGTTCCTCAGCCCATGTTTGGGTCCCTCAGCAGATTTTACGGTTCCTAAACCCATTTTTGGGGATCTTCAACAAATTTTTTGGTCCCTCAATCGATTGCTGGGTTCCTCAGCCCATTTCTGGTTACCTCATTCCACTCTTGGGTTCCTCAATCCATTTTTGGTCCCTCGATCCATTCTTGGGTTCCTCAATCCAGTTTTTGGTTCCTCAGTCCATTTTTCGGTTCCTCAATCGATTTTTGGTTCCCTCGGAGCATTTTTGGGTCCCTCAATTCTACTTTGGGTCCATCAATCCATTTTTGGGTTCCTCATTCCTTTTTAGGGTTCCTCAATATATTTTAGGGTTCCTCAGCCCATTTTTCAGTTCCTCGATCCATTTTTGTGTTCCTCAATCCATTTTTGGGTTCCTCAATCCATTTTTTGGTCCCTCAATCCACTTTTGGGTTCCTCAGCCTATTTTTGGGTTCTGCAATCCATTTTTTGATCCCTCAATCCATTTTTGGGTTCCTCAATCCATTTTGAGGTTCCTCAATCCATTTCTGGGTTTCTCAATCCATTTTTTAGTCTCTCAGCCTATTTTTGGGTTCCTCAGCCCATTTGTGTGTTCTTCAGCCTATTTTTGGGTTCCTCAGCCCATTTGTGTGTTCTTCAGCCCATTTTTGGGTTTCTCAACACATTTTCGGGTTACTAAGACCATTTTTTGATTCCTCAATCATTTTTTGGGTTCCTCAGCCCATCTTTTTGATTCATCAGTCCATTTTGGGGTTCTTCAGACCATTTTTGGGTTCTTCAGCCCATTTTGGTCTACCTGAATCCATTTTGCGGTTCCTCAATCCATTTTTGGGTTCCTCAATCCATTTTTGGGTTCCTCAACCCATTTTTGGGTTCCTCAGCCAATTTTTGGGTTCATCAATCCATTTTTGGGTTCCTCAATCCATTTTTGGGTCCCTCCGTTCATTTTTGAGTCCCACAACTCATTTTATATTTCCTAAATGCATTTTTTGGTCCCTCAATCCACTTTTGGGTTCCTCAGCCTATTTTTGGGTTCCACAATCCATTTTCCGGTTCCTCAATCCATTTTTGTGTCCTTCAATCCATTTTTGCATTTGTCAATCCATTTTTTGGTCTTTCAGCCCATTTTTGGTTTCCTCAATCAATTTTTGGGTTCCTCAATCCATTTTTTGGTCCCTGAATCCGTTTTTGGGTTCCTGAGCCCATTTTTGGGTTCCTCAGGCAATTTTTGGGTTCCTCATCCCATTTTTGGGTTCCTCAATCCATTTTTGTGTCCCTTGGCCCGTTTTTTGATTCCTCAATCCATTTTTGGGTCCCTGAATCCATTTTTTGGGTTCCTCAACCCATTTTTGTTTCCTCCTCATTTTTGGGTCCCTCAATCCATTCCTGAATTCCTCAGCCCATTTTCAGGTTCCTGAAACCATTTTTGGGTCACTCCATTCATTTTTGGGTCCTTCAGCATATTTTTGGTCCCTCAGTGCATTCTTGGGTTTCTCTATCCATTTTTGGGTTTTTCAATCCGTTTTTGGGTTCCTCAATCCATTTTTGGGGTCTTCACCACATTTTTGGTTACTTCAACCTATTTTAGGCCTCCTAAATCCATTTTTGGGTTCCTCAGACCTTTTTTGGTTACCTGAATCCATTCTTGGGTTTCTCAATCCATTTTTGGGTTCCTCAATCCAATTTTGGGTTCTTAAATCCATTTTTGGGGCCCTCTGTTCATTTTTGGGTCCCTCAATCAATTCTTAGACTCCTCAATCCATTTTTGGTGCCCTTAATCCATTTTTGGTTTCCTCACGCATTTTTTAGTTCCTCAGTCCATTTTTTGGTCCTTCGGCTCATTTTTGGGTGCCTCAGTTCATTTTTGGTTTCCACAACCCATTTTTGGTTCCCTCCGTTAGTTTTTTTGGTCCCTCAATCCATTTTTGGGTTCCTCAATCCATTTTTGGGTTCCTCAATCCATTTTTGGGTTCGTCAGCCCATTTTGGTCCTCAATCCATTCTTGGGTTTCTCTATCCATTTTTTGGGGTTTCAGTCCATTTTTGGGTTCCTCAAACCATTTTTGGGTCCCTCCGTTCATTTTTGAGTGTCTCAGCTCATTTTATGTTTCCAAAATCCATTTTTGGGTTCTTCAGCCCATTTTTGGGTGCTTCAATCCATTTTCGGGTTCCTCAATCCGTTTTCGGGTTCCTCAGCCAATTTTTGGTTCCTCAGCCCAGTTTTGGTCCCTCAAACCAGTTTTGGGTTCCTCAATCCATTTTTGGTGCCCTTAATCCATATTTGGTTTCCTCAGCTCAATTTTGATTTCCTCAGCCCTTTTTTGGGTCCCTCAATCCATTCTTCGGTTCCTCAATCCATTTTTGGTTTCCTCACGCACTTTTGGGTTCCAGAGTCCATTTTTGAGTCACTCAATCCATTCTTGGGTTCTTCAGCCCATTTTTGTGTTCCTCAAACCATTTTTTGGTTCCTCAGCCCATGTTTGGGTCCCTCAGCAGATTTTACGGTTCCTAAACCCATTTTTGGGGATCTTCAACAAATTTTTTGGTCCCTCAATCGATTGCTGGGTTCCTCAGCCCATTTCTGGTTACCTCATTCCACTCTTGGGTTCCTCAATCCATTTTTGGTCCCTCAATCCATTCTTGGGTTTCTCTATCCATTTTTTGGGGTTTCAGTCAATTTTTGGGTTCCTCAAACCATTTTTTGGTCCCTCCGTTCATTTTTGAGTCCCACAACTCATTTTATATTTCCTAAATGCATTTTTTGGTACCTCAATCCATTTTTGGGTTCCTCAGCCTATTTATGGGTTCCACAATCCACTTTTGGGTTCCTCAGCCTATTTTTGGGTTCTGCAATCCATTTTTTGATCCCTCAATCCATTTTTGGGTTCCTCAATCCATTTTCTGGTTCCTCAATCCATTTTGCGGTTCCTCAAACCATTTTTGGGTCCCTCCGTTCATTTTTGAGTGTCTCAGCTCATTTTATGTTTCCAAAATCCATTTTTGGGTTCTTCAGCCCATTTTTGGGTGCTTCAATCCATTTTCGGGTTCCTCAATCCGTTTTCGTGTTCCTCAGCCAATTTTTGGTTCCTCAGCCCAGTTTTGGTCCCTCAAACCAGTTTTGGGTTCCTCAATCCATTTTTGGTGCCCTTAATCCATATTTGGTTTCCTCAGCTCAATTTTGATTTCCTCAGCCCTTTTTTGGGTCCCTCAATCCATTCTTCGGTTCCTCAATCCATTTTTGGTTTCCTCACGCACTTTTGGGTTCCAGAGTCCATTTTTGAGTCACTCAATCCATTCTTGGGTTCTTCAGCCCATTTTTGTGTTCCTCAAACCATTTTTTGGTTCCTCAGCCCATGTTTGGGTCCCTCAGCAGATTTTACGGTTCCTAAACCCATTTTTGGGGATCTTCAACAAATTTTTTGGTCCCTCAATCGATTGCTGGGTTCCTCAGCCCATTTCTGGTTACCTCATTCCCCTCTTGGGTTCCTCAATCCATTTTTGGTCCCTCAATCCATTTTTGGGTTCCTCAATCCATTTTTGGGTTCCTCAATCCATTTTTGGGTTCGTCAGCCCATTTTGGTCCCTCAATCCATTCTTGGGTTTCTCTATCCATTTTTTGGGGTTTCAGTCCATTTTTGGGTTCCTCAAACCATTTTTGGGTCCCTCCGTTCATTTTTGAGTCCCACAGCTCATTTTATGGTTCCTCAATCCATTTTTGGGTTCCTCAATCCATTTTTGGGTTCCTCAATCCATTTTCTGATTCCTCAATCCATTTTGCGGTTCCTCAAACCATTTTTGGGTCCCTCCGTTCATTTTTGAGTGTCTCAGCTCATTTTATGTTTCCAAAATCCATTTTTGGGTTCTTCAGCCCATTTTTGGGTGCTTCAATCCATTTTCGGGTTCCTCAATCCGTTTTCGTGTTCCTCAGCCAATTTTTGGTTCCTCAGCCCAGTTTTGGTCCCTCAAACCAGTTTTGGGTTCCTCAATCCATTTTTGGTGCCCTTAATCCATATTTGGTTTCCTCAGCTCAATTTTGATTTCCTCAGCCCTTTTTTGGGTCCCTCAATCCATTCTTCGGTTCCTCAATCCATTTTTGGTTTCCTCACGCACTTTTGGGTTCCAGAGTCCATTTTTGAGTCACTCAATCCATTCTTGGGTTCTTCAGCCCATTTTTGTGTTCCTCAAACCATTTTTTGGTTCCTCAGCCCATGTTTGGGTCCCTCAGCAGATTTTACGGTTCCTAAACCCATTTTTGGGGATCTTCAACAAATTTTTTGGTCCCTCAATCGATTGCTGGGTTCCTCAGCCCATTTCTGGTTACCTCATTCCCCTCTTGGGTTCCTCAATCCATTTTTGGTCCCTCAATCCATTTTTGGGTTCCTCAATCCATTTTTGGGTTCCTCAATCCATTTTTGGGTTCGTCAGCCCATTTTGGTCCCTCAATCCATTCTTGGGTTTCTCTATCCATTTTTTGGGGTTTCAGTCCATTTTTGGGTTCCTCAAACCATTTTTGGGTCCCTCCGTTCATTTTTGAGTCCCACAGCTCATTTTATGGTTCCTCAATCCATTTTTGGGTTCCTCAATCCATTTTTGTGTTCCTCAATCCATTTTCTGATTCCTCAATCCATTTTGCGGTTCCTCAAACCATTTTTGGGTCCCTCCGTTCATTTTTGAGTGTCTCAGCTCATTTTATGTTTCCAAAATCCATTTTTGGGTTCTTCAGCCCATTTTTGGGTGCTTCAATCCATTTTCGGGTTCCTCAATCCGTTTTCGGGTTCCTCAGCCAATTTTTGGTTCCTCAGCCCAGTTTTGGTCCCTCAAACCAGTTTTGGGTTCCTCAATCCATTTTTGGTGCCCTTAATCCATATTTGGTTTCCTCAGCTCAATTTTGATTTCCTCAGCCCTTTTTTGGGTCCCTCAATCCATTCTTCGGTTCCTCAATCCATTTTTGGTTTCCTCACGCACTTTTGGGTTCCAGAGTCTATTTTTGAGTCACTCAATCCATTCTTGGGTTCTTCAGCCCATTTTTGTGTTCCTCAAACCATTTTTTGGTTCCTCAGCCCATGTTTGGGTCCCTCAGCAGATTTTACGGTTCCTAAACCCATTTTTGGGGATCTTCAACAAATTTTTTGGTCCCTCAATCGATTGCTGGGTTCCTCAGCCCATTTCTGGTTACCTCATTCCACTCTTGGGTTCCTCAATCCATTTTTGGTCCCTCGATCCATTCTTGGGTTCCTCAATCCAGTTTTTGGTTCCTCAGTCCATTTTTCGGTTCCTCAATCGATTTTTGGTTCCCTCGGAGCATTTTTGGGTCCCTCAATTCTACTTTGGGTCCATCAATCCATTTTTGGGTTCCTCATTCCTTTTTAGGGTTCCTCAATATATTTTAGGGTTCCTCAGCCCATTTTTCAGTTCCTCGATCCATTTTTGTGTTCCTCAATCCATTTTTGGGTTCCTCAATCCATTTTTTGGTCCCTCAATCCACTTTTGGGTTCCTCAGCCTATTTTTGGGTTCTGCAATCCATTTTTTGATCCCTCAATCCATTTTTGGGTTCCTCAATCCATTTTTTAGTCTCTCAGCCTATTTTTGGGTTCCTCAGCCCATTTGTGTGTTCTTCAGCCTATTTTTGGGTTCCTCAGCCCATTTGTGTGTTCTTCAGCCCATTTTTGGGTTTCTCAACACATTTTCGGGTTACTAAGACCATTTTTTGATTCCTCAATCATTTTTTGGGTTCCTCAGCCCATCTTTTTGATTCATCAGTCCATTTTGGGGTTCTTCAGACCATTTTTGGGTTCTTCAGCCCATTTTGGTCTACCTGAATCCATTTTGGGGTTCCTCAATCCATTTTTGGGTTCCTCAATCCATTTTTGGGTTCCTCAATCCATTTTCGGGTTCCTCAGCCAATTTTTGGGTTCATCAATCCATTTTTGGGTTCCTCAATCCATTTTTGGGTCCCTCCGTTCATTTTGAGTCCCACAGCTCATTTTATATTTCTTAAATGCATTTTTTGGTCCCTCAATCCACTTTTGGGTTCCTCAGCCTATTTTTGGGTTCCACAATCCATTTTCCGGTTCCTCAATCCATTTTTGTGTCCTTCAATCCATTTTTGCGTTTGTCAATCCATTTTTTGGTCTTTCAGCCCATTTTTGGTTTCCTCAATCAATTTTTGGGTTCCTCAATCCATTTCTTGGTCCCTGAATCCGTTTTTGGGTTCCTGAGCCCATTTTTGGGTTCCTCAGGCAATTTTTGGGTTCCTCATCCCATTTTGTGTCCCTTGGCCCGTTTTTTGATTCCTCAATCCATTTTTGGGTCCCTGAATCCATTTTTTGGGTTCCTCAACCCATTTTTGTTTCCTCCTCATTTTTGGGTCCCTCAATCCATTCCTGAATTCCTCAGCCCATTTTCGGGTTCCTGAAACCATTTTTGGGTCACTCCATTCATTTTTGGGTCCTTCAGCATATTTTTGGTCCCTCAGTGCATTCTTGGGTTTCTCTATCCATTTTTGGGTTTTTCAATCCGTTTTTGGCTTCCTCAATCCATTTTTGGGGTCTTCACCACATTTTTGGTTACTTCAACCTATTTTAGGCCTCCTAAATCCATTTTTGGGTTCCTCAATCCATTTTTGGTGCCCTTAATCCATATTTGGTTTCCTCAGCTCAATTTTGATTTCCTCAGCCCTTTTTTGGGTCCCTCAATCCATTCTTCGGTTCCTCAATCCATTTTTGGTTTCCTCACGCACTTTTGGGTTCCAGAGTCTATTTTTGAGTCACTCAATCCATTCTTGGGTTCTTCAGCCCATTTTTGTGTTCCTCAAACCATTTTTTGGTTCCTCAGCCCATGTTTGGGTCCCTCAGCAGATTTTACGGTTCCTAAACCCATTTTTGGGGATCTTCAACAAATTTTTTGGTCCCTCAATCGATTGCTGGGTTCCTCAGCCCATTTCTGGTTACCTCATTCCACTCTTGGGTTCCTCAATCCATTTTTGGTCCCTCGATCCATTCTTGGGTTCCTCAATCCAGTTTTTGGTTCCTCAGTCCATTTTTCGGTTCCTCAATCGATTTTTGGTTCCCTCGGAGCATTTTTGGGTCCCTCAATTCTACTTTGGGTCCATCAATCCATTTTTGGGTTCCTCATTCCTTTTTAGGGTTCCTCAATATATTTTAGGGTTCCTCAGCCCATTTTTCAGTTCCTCGATCCATTTTTGTGTTCCTCAATCCATTTTTGGGTTCCTCAATCCATTTTTTGGTCCCTCAATCCACTTTTGGGTTCCTCAGCCTATTTTTGGGTTCTGCAATCCATTTTTTGATCCCTCAATCCATTTTTGGGTTCCTCAATCCATTTTTTAGTCTCTCAGCCTATTTTTGGGTTCCTCAGCCCATTTGTGTGTTCTTCAGCCTATTTTTGGGTTCCTCAGCCCATTTGTGTGTTCTTCAGCCCATTTTTGGGTTTCTCAACACATTTTCGGGTTACTAAGACCATTTTTTGATTCCTCAATCATTTTTTGGGTTCCTCAGCCCATCTTTTTGATTCATCAGTCCATTTTGGGGTTCTTCAGACCATTTTTGGGTTCTTCAGCCCATTTTGGTCTACCTGAATCCATTTTGGGGTTCCTCAATCCATTTTTGGGTTCCTCAATCCATTTTTGGGTTCCTCAATCCATTTTCGGGTTCCTCAGCCAATTTTTGGGTTCATCAATCCATTTTTGGGTTCCTCAATCCATTTTTGGGTCCCTCCGTTCATTTTTGAGTCCCACAGCTCATTTTATATTTCTTAAATGCATTTTTTGGTCCCTCAATCCACTTTTGGGTTCCTCAGCCTATTTTTGGGTTCCACAATCCATTTTCCGGTTCCTCAATCCATTTTTGTGTCCTTCAATCCATTTTTGCGTTTGTCAATCCATTTTTTGGTCTTTCAGCCCATTTTTGGTTTCCTCAATCAATTTTTGGGTTCCTCAATCCATTTCTTGGTCCCTGAATCCGTTTTTGGGTTCCTGAGCCCATTTTTGGGTTCCTCAGGCAATTTTTGGGTTCCTCATCCCATTTTGTGTCCCTTGGCCCGTTTTTTGATTCCTCAATCCATTTTTGGGTCCCTGAATCCATTTTTTGGGTTCCTCAACCCATT
Organism: Dromococcyx pavoninus; assembly: GCA_033558185.1. Lineage (NCBI taxonomy): Eukaryota > Metazoa > Chordata > Aves > Cuculiformes > Neomorphidae > Dromococcyx > Dromococcyx pavoninus. Next base: position 17,001 of record JAUMJL010001832.1, read on the forward strand.
TTTGTTTCCTCCTCATTTTTGGGTCCCTCAATCCATTCCTGAATTCCTCAGCCCATTTTCGGGTTCCTGAAACCATTTTTGGGTCACTCCATTCATTTTTGGGTCCTTCAGCATATTTTTGGTCCCTCAGTGCATTCTTGGGTTTCTCTATCCATTTTTGGGTTTTTCAATCCGTTTTTGGGTTCCTCAATCCATTTTTGGGGTCTTCACCACATTTTTGGTTACTTCAACCTATTTTAGGCCTCCTAAATCCATTTTTGGGTTCCTCAATCCATTTTTGGTGCCCTTAATCCATATTTGGTTTCCTCAGCTCAATTTTGATTTCCTCAGCCCTTTTTTGGGTCCCTCAATCCATTCTTCGGTTCCTCAATCCATTTTTGGTTTCCTCACGCATTTTTGGGTTTCAGAGTCCATTTTTGAGTCACTCAATCCATTCTTGGGTTCTTCAGCCCATTTTTGTGTTCCTCAAACCATTTTTTGGTTCCTCAGCCCATGTTTGGGTCCCTCAGCAGATTTTACGGTTCCTAAACCCATTTTTGGGGATCTTCAACAAATTTTTTGGTCCCTCAATCGATTGCTGGGTTCCTCAGCCCATTTCTGGTTACCTCATTCCCCTCTTGGGTTCCTCAATCCATTTTTGGTCCCTCAATCCATTTTTGGGTTCCTCAATCCATTTTTGGGTTCCTCAATCCATTTTTGGGTTCGTCAGCCCATTTTGGTCCCTCAATCCATTCTTGGGTTTCTCTATCCATTTTTTGGGGTTTCAGTCCATTTTTGGGTTCCTCAAACCATTTTTGGGTCCCTCCGTTCATTTTTGAGTCCCACAGCTCATTTTATGGTTCCTCAATCCATTTTTGGGTTCCTCAATCCATTTTTGGGTTCCTCAATCCATTTTCTGATTCCTCAATCCATTTTGCGGTTCCTCAAACCATTTTTGGGTCCCTCCGTTCATTTTTGAGTGTCTCAGCTCATTTTATGTTTCCAAAATCCATTTTTGGGTTCTTCAGCCCATTTTTGGGTGCTTCAATCCATTTTCGGGTTCCTCAATCCGTTTTCGGGTTCCTCAGCCAATTTTTGGTTCCTCAGCCCAGTTTTGGTCCCTCAAACCAGTTTTGGGTTCCTCAATCCATTTTTGGTGCCCTTAATCCATATTTGGTTTCCTCAGCTCAATTTTGATTTCCTCAGCCCTTTTTTGGGTCCCTCAATCCATTCTTCGGTTCCTCAATCCATTTTTGGTTTCCTCACGCACTTTTGGGTTCCAGAGTCTATTTTTGAGTCACTCAATCCATTCTTGGGTTCTTCAGCCCATTTTTGTGTTCCTCAAACCATTTTTTGGTTCCTCAGCCCATGTTTGGGTCCCTCAGCAGATTTTACGGTTCCTAAACCCATTTTTGGGGATCTTCAACAAATTTTTTGGTCCCTCAATCGATTGCTGGGTTCCTCAGCCCATTTCTGGTTACCTCATTCCACTCTTGGGTTCCTCAATCCATTTTTGGTCCCTCGATCCATTCTTGGGTTCCTCAATCCAGTTTTTGGTTCCTCAGTCCATTTTTCGGTTCCTCAATCGATTTTTGGTTCCCTCGGAGCATTTTTGGGTCCCTCAATTCTACTTTGGGTCCATCAATCCATTTTTGGGTTCCTCATTCCTTTTTAGGGTTCCTCAATATATTTTAGGGTTCCTCAGCCCATTTTTCAGTTCCTCGATCCATTTTTGTGTTCCTCAATCCATTTTTGGGTTCCTCAATCCATTTTTTGGTCCCTCAATCCACTTTTGGGTTCCTCAGCCTATTTTTGGGTTCTGCAATCCATTTTTTGATCCCTCAATCCATTTTTGGGTTCCTCAATCCATTTTTTAGTCTCTCAGCCTATTTTTGGGTTCCTCAGCCCATTTGTGTGTTCTTCAGCCTATTTTTGGGTTCCTCAGCCCATTTGTGTGTTCTTCAGCCCATTTTTGGGTTTCTCAACACATTTTCGGGTTACTAAGACCATTTTTTGATTCCTCAATCATTTTTTGGGTTCCTCAGCCCATCTTTTTGATTCATCAGTCCATTTTGGGGTTCTTCAGACCATTTTTGGGTTCTTCAGCCCATTTTGGTCTACCTGAATCCATTTTGGGGTTCCTCAATCCATTTTTGGGTTCCTCAATCCATTTTTGGGTTCCTCAATCCATTTTCGGGTTCCTCAGCCAATTTTTGGGTTCATCAATCCATTTTTGGGTTCCTCAATCCATTTTTGGGTCCCTCCGTTCATTTTTGAGTCCCACAGCTCATTTTATATTTCTTAAATGCATTTTTTGGTCCCTCAATCCACTTTTGGGTTCCTCAGCCTATTTTTGGGTTCCACAATCCATTTTCCGGTTCCTCAATCCATTTTTGTGTCCTTCAATCCATTTTTGCGTTTGTCAATCCATTTTTTGGTCTTTCAGCCCATTTTTGGTTTCCTCAATCAATTTTTGGGTTCCTCAATCCATTTCTTGGTCCCTGAATCCGTTTTTGGGTTCCTGAGCCCATTTTTGGGTTCCTCAGGCAATTTTTGGGTTCCTCATCCCATTTTGTGTCCCTTGGCCCGTTTTTTGATTCCTCAATCCATTTTTGGGTCCCTGAATCCATTTTTTGGGTTCCTCAACCCATTTTTGTTTCCTCCTCATTTTTGGGTCCCTCAATCCATTCCTGAATTCCTCAGCCCATTTTCGGGTTCCTGAAACCATTTTTGGGTCACTCCATTCATTTTTGGGTCCTTCAGCATATTTTTGGTCCCTCAGTGCATTCTTGGGTTTCTCTATCCATTTTTGGGTTTTTCAATCCGTTTTTGGCTTCCTCAATCCATTTTTGGGGTCTTCACCACATTTTTGGTTACTTCAACCTATTTTAGGCCTCCTAAATCCATTTTTGGGTTCCTCAATCCATTTTTGGTGCCCTTAATCCATATTTGGTTTCCTCAGCTCAATTTTGATTTCCTCAGCCCTTTTTTGGGTCCCTCAATCCATTCTTCGGTTCCTCAATCCATTTTTGGTTTCCTCACGCACTTTTGGGTTCCAGAGTCTATTTTTGAGTCACTCAATCCATTCTTGGGTTCTTCAGCCCATTTTTGTGTTCCTCAAACCATTTTTTGGTTCCTCAGCCCATGTTTGGGTCCCTCAGCAGATTTTACGGTTCCTAAACCCATTTTTGGGGATCTTCAACAAATTTTTTGGTCCCTCAATCGATTGCTGGGTTCCTCAGCCCATTTCTGGTTACCTCATTCCACTCTTGGGTTCCTCAATCCATTTTTGGTCCCTCGATCCATTCTTGGGTTCCTCAATCCAGTTTTTGGTTCCTCAGTCCATTTTTCGGTTCCTCAATCGATTTTTGGTTCCCTCGGAGCATTTTTGGGTCCCTCAATTCTACTTTGGGTCCATCAATCCATTTTTGGGTTCCTCATTCCTTTTTAGGGTTCCTCAATATATTTTAGGGTTCCTCAGCCCATTTTTCAGTTCCTCGATCCATTTTTGTGTTCCTCAATCCATTTTTGGGTTCCTCAATCCATTTTTTGGTCCCTCAATCCACTTTTGGGTTCCTCAGCCTATTTTTGGGTTCTGCAATCCATTTTTTGATCCCTCAATCCATTTTTGGGTTCCTCAATCCATTTTTTAGTCTCTCAGCCTATTTTTGGGTTCCTCAGCCCATTTGTGTGTTCTTCAGCCTATTTTTGGGTTCCTCAGCCCATTTGTGTGTTCTTCAGCCCATTTTTGGGTTTCTCAACACATTTTCGGGTTACTAAGACCATTTTTTGATTCCTCAATCATTTTTTGGGTTCCTCAGCCCATCTTTTTGATTCATCAGTCCATTTTGGGGTTCTTCAGACCATTTTTGGGTTCTTCAGACCATTTTGGTCTACCTGAATCCATTTTGGGGTTCCTCAATCCATTTTTGGGTTCCTCAATCCATTTTTGGGTTCCTCAATCCATTTTCGGGTTCCTCAGCCAATTTTTGGGTTCATCAATCCATTTTTGGGTTCCTCAATCCATTTTTGGGTCCCTCCGTTCATTTTTGAGTCCCACAGCTCATTTTATATTTCTTAAATGCATTTTTTGGTCCCTCAATCCACTTTTGGGTTCCTCAGCCTATTTTTGGGTTCCACAATCCATTTTCCGGTTCCTCAATCCATTTTTGTGTCCTTCAATCCATTTTTGCGTTTGTCAATCCATTTTTTGGTCTTTCAGCCCATTTTTGGTTTCCTCAATCAATTTTTGGGTTCCTCAATCCATTTCTTGGTCCCTGAATCCGTTTTTGGGTTCCTGAGCCCATTTTTGGGTTCCTCAGGCAATTTTTGGGTTCCTCATCCCATTTTGTGTCCCTTGGCCCGTTTTTTGATTCCTCAATCCATTTTTGGGTCCCTGAATCCATTTTTTGGGTTCCTCAACCCATTTTTGTTTCCTCCTCATTTTTGGGTCCCTCAATCCATTCCTGAATTCCTCAGCCCATTTTCGGGTTCCTGAAACCATTTTTGGGTCACTCCATTCATTTTTGGGTCCTTCAGCATATTTTTGGTCCCTCAGTGCATTCTTGGGTTTCTCTATCCATTTTTGGGTTTTTCAATCCGTTTTTGGCTTCCTCAATCCATTTTTGGGGTCTTCACCACATTTTTGGTTACTTCAACCTATTTTAGGCCTCCTAAATCCATTTTTGGGTTCCTCAATCCATTTTTGGTGCCCTTAATCCATATTTGGTTTCCTCAGCTCAATTTTGATTTCCTCAGCCCTTTTTTGGGTCCCTCAATCCATTCTTCGGTTCCTCAATCCATTTTTGGTTTCCTCACGCATTTTTGGGTTTCAGAGTCCATTTTTGAGTCACTCAATCCATTCTTGGGTTCTTCAGCCCATTTTTGTGTTCCTCAAACCATTTTTTGGTTCCTCAGCCCATGTTTGGGTCCCTCAGCAGATTTTACGGTTCCTAAACCCATTTTTGGGGATCTTCAACAAATTTTTTGGTCCCTCAATCGATTGCTGGGTTCCTCAGCCCATTTCTGGTTACCTCATTCCCCTCTTGGGTTCCTCAATCCATTTTTGGTCCCTCAATCCATTTTTGGGTTCCTCAATCCATTTTTGGGTTCCTCAATCCATTTTTGGGTTCGTCAGCCCATTTTGGTCCCTCAATCCATTCTTGGGTTTCTCTATCCATTTTTTGGGGTTTCAGTCCATTTTTGGGTTCCTCAAACCATTTTTGGGTCCCTCCGTTCATTTTTGAGTCCCACAGCTCATTTTATGGTTCCTCAATCCATTTTTGGGTTCCTCAATCCATTTTTGGGTTCCTCAATCCATTTTCTGATTCCTCAATCCATTTTGCGGTTCCTCAAACCATTTTTGGGTCCCTCCGTTCATTTTTGAGTGTCTCAGCTCATTTTATGTTTCCAAAATCCATTTTTGGGTTCTTCAGCCCATTTTTGGGTGCTTCAATCCATTTTCGGGTTCCTCAATCCGTTTTCGGGTTCCTCAGCCAATTTTTGGTTCCTCAGCCCAGTTTTGGTCCCTCAAACCAGTTTTGGGTTCCTCAATCCATTTTTGGTGCCCTTAATCCATATTTGGTTTCCTCAGCTCAATTTTGATTTCCTCAGCCCTTTTTTGGGTCCCTCAATCCATTCTTCGGTTCCTCAATCCATTTTTGGTTTCCTCACGCACTTTTGGGTTCCAGAGTCTATTTTTGAGTCACTCAATCCATTCTTGGGTTCTTCAGCCCATTTTTGTGTTCCTCAAACCATTTTTTGGTTCCTCAGCCCATGTTTGGGTCCCTCAGCAGATTTTACGGTTCCTAAACCCATTTTTGGGGATCTTCAACAAATTTTTTGGTCCCTCAATCGATTGCTGGGTTCCTCAGCCCATTTCTGGTTACCTCATTCCACTCTTGGGTTCCTCAATCCATTTTTGGTCCCTCGATCCATTCTTGGGTTCCTCAATCCAGTTTTTGGTTCCTCAGTCCATTTTTCGGTTCCTCAATCGATTTTTGGTTCCCTCGGAGCATTTTTGGGTCCCTCAATTCTACTTTGGGTCCATCAATCCATTTTCGGGTTCCTCATTCCTTTTTAGGGTTCCTCAATATATTTTAGGGTTCCTCAGCCCATTTTTCAGTTCCTCGATCCATTTTTGTGTTCCTCAATCCATTTTTGGGTTCCTCAATCCATTTTTTGGTCCCTCAATCCACTTTTGGGTTCCTCAGCCTATTTTTGGGTTCTGCAATCCATTTTTTGATCCCTCAATCCATTTTTGGGTTCCTCAATCCATTTTTTAGTCTCTCAGCCTATTTTTGGGTTCCTCAGCCCATTTGTGTGTTCTTCAGCCTATTTTTGGGTTCCTCAGCCCATTTGTGTGTTCTTCAGCCCATTTTTGGGTTTCTCAACACATTTTCGGGTTACTAAGACCATTTTTTGATTCCTCAATCATTTTTTTCGGTTCCTCAGCCCATCTTTTTGATTCATCAGTCCATTTTGGGGTTCTTCAGACCATTTTTGGGTTCTTCAGCCCATTTTGGTCTACCTGAATCCATTTTGGGGTTCCTCAATCCATTTTTGGGTTCCTCAATCCATTTTTGGGTTCCTCAATCCATTTTCGGGTTCCTCAGCCAATTTTTGGGTTCATCAATCCATTTTTGGGTTCCTCAATCCATTTTTGGGTCCCTCCGTTCATTTTTGAGTCCCACAGCTCATTTTATATTTCTTAAATGCATTTTTTGGTCCCTCAATCCACTTTTGGGTTCCTCAGCCTATTTTTGGGTTCCACAATCCATTTTCCGGTTCCTCAATCCATTTTTGTGTCCTTCAATCCATTTTTGCATTTGTCAATCCATTTTTTGGTCTTTCACCCATTTTTGGTTTCCTCAATCAATTTTTGGGTTCCTCAATCCATTTTTTGGTCCCTGAATCCGTTTTTGGGTTCCTGAGCCCATTTTTGGGTTCCTCAGGCAATTTTTGGGTTCCTCATCCCATTTTGTGTCCCTTGGCCCGTTTTTTGATTCCTCAATCCATTTTTGGGTCCCTGAATCCATTTTTTGGGTCCTCAACCCATTTTTGTTTCCTCCTCATTTTTGGGTCCCTCAATCCATTCCTGAATTCCTCAGCCCATTTTCGGGTTCCTGAAACCATTTTTGGGTCACTCCATTCATTTTTGGGTCCTTCAGCATATTTTTGGTCCCTCAGTGCATTCTTGGGTTTCTCTATCCATTTTTGGGTTTTTCAATCCGTTTTTGGCTTCCTCAATCCATTTTTGGGGTCTTCACCACATTTTTGGTTACTTCAACCTATTTTAGGCCTCCTAAATCCAATTTGGGTTCCTCAGACCTTTTTTGGTTACCTGAATCCATTCTTGGGTTTCTCAATCCATTTTTGGGTTCCTCAATCCAATTTTGGGTTCTTAAATCCATTTTTGGGGCCCTCTGTTCATTTTTGGGTCCCTCAATCTATTCTTGGACTCCTCAATCCATTTTTGGTGCCCTTAATCCATTTTTGGTTTCCTCACGCATTTTTTAGTTCCTCAGTCCATTTTTTGGTTCCTTCGGCTCATTTTTGGGTGCCTCAGTTCATTTTTGGTTTCCACAACCCATTTTTGGTTCCCTCCGTTAGTTTTTTTGGTCCCTCAATCCATTTTTGGGTTCCTCAATCCATTTTTGGGTTCCTCAATCCTTTTTTGGGTTCGTCAGCCCATTTTGGTCCCTCAATCCATTCTTGGGTTTCTCTATCCATTTTTTGGGGTTTCATTCCATTTTTGGGTTCCTCAAACCATTTTTGGGTCCCTCCGTTCATTTTTGAGTCCCACAGCTCATTTTATGGTTCCTAAATGCATTTTTGGGTTCCTCAATCCATTTTTGGGTCCTCAATCCATTTTCTGGTTCCTCAATCCATTTTGCGGTTCCTCAAACCATTTTTGGGTCCCTCCGTTCATTTTTGAGTGTCTCAGCTCATTTTATGTTTCCAAAATCCATTTTTGGGTTCTTCAGCCCATTTTTGGGTGCTTCAATCCATTTTCGGGTTCCTCAATCCGTTTTCGTGTTCCTCAGCCAATTTTTGGTTCCTCAGCCCAGTTTTTGGTCCCTCAAACCAGTTTTGGGTTCCTCAATCCATTTTTGGTGCCCTTAATCCATATTTGGTTTCCTCAGCTCAATTTTGATTTCCTCAGCCCTTTTTTGGGTCCCTCAATCCATTCTTCGGTTCCTCAATCCATTTTTGGTTTCCTCACGCACTTTTGGGTTCCAGAGTCCATTTTGGAGTCACTCAATCCATTCTTGGGTTCTTCAGCCCATTTTTGTGTTCCTCAAACCATTTTTTGGTTCCTCAGCCCATGTTTGGGTCCCTCAGCAGATTTTACGGTTCCTAAACCCATTTTTGGGGATCTTCAACAAATTTTTTGGTCCCTCAATCGATTGCTGGGTTCCTCAGCCATTTCTGGTTACCTCATTCCCTCTTGGGTTCCTCAATCCATTTTTGGTCCCTCAATCCATTTTTGGGTTCCTCAATCCATTTTTGGGTTCCTCAATCCATTTTTGGGTTCGTCAGCCCATTTTGGTCCCTCAATCCATTCTTGGGTTTCTCTATCCATTTTTTGGGGTTTCAGTCCATTTTTGGGTTCCTCAAACCATTTTTGGGTCCCTCCGTTCATTTTTGAGTCCCACAGCTCATTTTATGGTTCCTCAATCCATTTTTGGGTTCCTCAATCCATTTTTGGGTTCCTCAATCCATTTTCTGATTCCTCAATCCATTTTGCGGTTCCTCAAACCATTTTTGGGTCCCTCCGTTCATTTTTGAGTGTCTCAGCTCATTTTATGTTTCCAAAATCCATTTTTGGGTTCTTCAGCCCATTTTTGGGTGCTTCAATCCATTTTCGGGTTCCTCAATCCGTTTTCGGGTTCCTCAGCCAATTTTGGTTCCTCAGCCCAGTTTTGGTCCCTCAAACCAGTTTTGGGTTCCTCAATCCATTTTTGGCGCCCTTAATCCATATTTGGTTTCCTCAGCTCAATTTTGATTTCCTCAGCCCTTTTTTGGGTCCCTCAATCCATTCTTCGGTTCCTCAATCCATTTTTGGTTTCCTCACGCACTTTTGGGTTCCAGAGTCTATTTTTGAGTCACTCAATCCATTCTTGGGTTCTTCAGCCCATTTTTGTGTTCCTCAAACCATTTTTTGGTTCCTCAGCCCATGTTTGGGTCCCTCAGCAGATTTTACGGTTCCTAAACCCATTTTTGGGGATCTTCAACAAATTTTTTGGTCCCTCAATCGATTGCTGGGTTCCTCAGCCCATTTCTGGTTACCTCATTCCACTCTTGGGTTCCTCAATCCATTTTTGGTCCCTCGATCCATTCTTGGGTTCCTCAATCCAGTTTTTGGTTCCTCAGTCCATTTTTCGGTTCCTCAATCGATTTTTGGTTCCCTCGGAGCATTTTTGGGTCCCTCAATTCTACTTTGGGTCCATCAATCCATTTTCGGGTTCCTCATTCCTTTTTAGGGTTCCTCAATATATTTTAGGGTTCCTCAGCCCATTTTTCAGTTCCTCGATCCATTTTTGTGTTCCTCAATCCATTTTTGGGGTTCCTCAATCCATTTTTTGGTCCCTCAATCCACTTTTGGGTTCCTCAGCCTATTTTTGGGTTCTGCAATCCATTTTTGATCCCTCAATCCATTTTTGGGTTCCTCAATCCATTTTTTAGTCTCTCAGCCTATTTTTGGGTTCCTCAGCCCATTTGTGTGTTCTTCAGCCTATTTTTGGGTTCCTCAGCCCATTTGTGTGTTCTTCAGCCCATTTTTGGGTTTCTCAACACATTTTCGGGTTACTAAGACCATTTTTTGATTCCTCAATCATTTTTTGGGTTCCTCAGCCCATCTTTTTGATTCATCAGTCCATTTTGGGGTTCTTCAGACCATTTTTGGGTTCTTCAGCCCATTTTGGTCTACCTGAATCCATTTTGGGGTTCCTCAATCCATTTTGGGTTCCTCAATCCATTTTTGGGTTCCTCAATCCATTTTCGGGTTCCTCAGCCAATTTTTGGGTTCATCAATCCATTTTTGGGTTCCTCAATCCATTTTTGGGTCCCTCCGTTCATTTTTGAGTCCCACAGCTCATTTTATATTTCTTAAATGCATTTTTTGGTCCCTCAATCCACTTTTGGGTTCCTCAGCCTATTTTTGGGTTCCACAATCCATTTTCCGGTTCCTCAATCCATTTTTGTGTCCTTCAATCCATTTTTGCATTTGTCAATCCATTTTTTGGTCTTTCAGCCCATTTTTGGTTTCCTCAATCAATTTTTGGGTTCCTCAATCCATTTTTTGGTCCCTGAATCCGTTTTTGGGTTCCTGAGCCCATTTTTGGGTTCCTCAGGCAATTTTTGGGTTCCTCATCCCATTTTGTGTCCCTTGGCCCGTTTTTTGATTCCTCAATCCATTTTTGGGTCCCTGAATCCATTTTTTGGGTTCCTCAACCCATTTTTGTTTCCTCCTCATTTTTGGGTCCCTCAATCCATTCCTGAATTCCTCAGCCCATTTTCGGGTTCCTGAAACCATTTTTGGGTCACTCCATTCATTTTTGGGTCCTTCAGCATATTTTTGGTCCCTCAGTGCATTCTTGGGTTTCTCTATCCATTTTTGGGTTTTTCAATCCGTTTTTGGCTTCCTCAATCCATTTTTGGGGTCTTCACCACATTTTTGGTTACTTCAACCTATTTTAGGCCTCCTAAATCCATTTTTGGGTTCCTCAGACCTTTTTTGGTTACCTGAATCCATTCTTGGGTTTCTCAATCCATTTTTGGGTTCCTCAATCCAATTTTGGGTTCTTAAATCCATTTTTGGGGCCCTCTGTTCATTTTTGGGTCCCTCAATCTATTCTTGGACTCCTCAATCCATTTTTGGTGCCCTTAATCCATTTTTGGTTTCCTCACGCATTTTTTAGTTCCTCAGTCCATTTTTTGGTCCTTCGGCTCATTTTTGGGTGCCTCAGTTCATTTTTGGTTTCCACAACCCATTTTTGGTTCCCTCGTTAGTTTTTTTGATCCCTCAATCCATTTTTGGGTTCCTCAATCCATTTTGAGGTTCCTCAATCCATTTCTGGGTTTCTCAATCCATTTTTTAGTCTCTCAGCCTATTTTTGGGTTCCTCAGCCCATTTGTGTGTTCTTCAGCCTATTTTTGGGTTCCTCAGCCCATTTGTGTGTTCTTCAGCCCATTTTTGGGTTTCTCAACACATTTTCGGGTTACTAAGACCATTTTTTGATTCATCAATCATTTTTTGGGTTCCTCAGCCCATCTTTTTGATTCATCAGTCCATTTTGGGGTTCTTCAGACCATTTTTGGGTTCTTCAGCCCATTTTGGTCTACCTGAATCCATTTTGGGGTTCCTCAATCCATTTTTGGGTTCCTCAATCCATTTTTGGGTTCCTCAACCCATTTTTGGGTTCCTCAGCCAATTTTTGGGTTCATCAATCCATTTTTGGGTTCCTCAATCCATTTTTGGGTCCCTCCGTTCATTTTTGAGTCCCACAACTCATTTTATATTTCCTAAATGCATTTTTTGGTCCCTCAATCCACTTTTGGGTTCCTCAGCCTATTTTTGGGTTCCACAATCCATTTTCCGGTTCCTCAATCCATTTTTGTGTCCTTCAATCCATTTTTGCATTTGTCAATCCATTTTTTGGTCTTTCAGCCCATTTTTGGTTTCCTCAATCAATTTTTGGGTTCCTCAATCCATTTTTTGGTCCCTGAATCCGTTTTTGGGTTCCTGAGCCCATTTTTGGGTTCCTCAGGCAATTTTTGGGTTCCTCAGGCAATTTTTGGGTTCCTCAATCCATTTTTGTGTCCCTTGGCCCGTTTTTTGATTCCTCAATCCATTTTTGGGTCCCTGAATCCATTTTTTGGGTTCCTCAACCCATTTTTGTTTCCTCCTCATTTTTGGGTCCCTCAATCCATTCCTGAATTCCTCAGCCCATTTTCAGGTTCCTGAAACCATTTTTGGGTCACTCCATTCATTTTTGGGTCCTTCAGCATATTTTTGGTCCCTCAGTGCATTCTTGGGTTTCTCTATCCATTTTTGGGTTTTTCAATCCGTTTTTGGGTTCCTCAATCCATTTTTGGGGTCTTCACCACATTTTTGGTTACTTCAACCTATTTTAGGCCTCCTAAATCCATTTTTGGGTTCCTCAGACCTTTTTTGGTTACCTGAATCCATTCTTGGGTTTCTCAATCCATTTTTGGGTTCCTCAATCCAATTTTGGGTTCTTAAATCCATTTTTGGGGCCCTCTGTTCATTTTTGGGTCCCTCAATCAATTCTTGGACTCCTCAATCCATTTTTGGTGCCCTTAATCCATTTTTGGTTTCCTCACGCATTTTTTAGTTCCTCAGTCCATTTTTTGGTCCTTCGGCTCATTTTGGGTGCCTCAGTTCATTTTTGGTTTCCACAACCCATTTTTGGTTGCCTCCGTTAGTTTTTTTGGTCCCTCAATCCATTTTTGGGTTCCTCAATCCATTTTTGGGTTCCTCAATCCTTTTTTGGGTTCGTCAGCCCATTTTGGTCCCTCAATCCATTCTTGGTTTCTCTATCCATTTTTTGGGGTTTCAGTCCATTTTTGGGTTCCTCAAACCATTTTTGGGTCCCTCCGTTCATTTTGAGTCCCACAGCTCATTTTATGGTTCCTAAATGCATTTTGGGTTCCTCAATCCATTTTTGGGTTCCTCAATCCATTTTCTGGTTCCTCAATCCATTTGCGGTTCCTCAAACCATTTTTGGGTCCCTCCGTTCATTTTTGAGTGTCTCAGCTCATTTTATGTTTCCAAAATCCATTTTTGGGTTCTTCAGCCCATTTTTGGGTGCTTCAATCCATTTTCGGGTTCCTCAATCCGTTTTCGGGTTCCTCAGCCAATTTTTGGTTCCTCAGCCCAGTTTTGGTCCCTCAAACCAGTTTTGGGTTCCTCAATCCATTTTTGGTGCCCTTAATCCATATTTGGTTTCCTCAGCTCAATTTTGATTTCCTCAGCCCTTTTTTGGGTCCCTCAATCCATTCTTCGGTTCCTCAATCCATTTTTGGTTTCCTCACGCACTTTTGGGTTCCAGAGTCCATTTTGAGTCACTCAATCCATTCTTGGGTTCTTCAGCCATTTTTGTGTTCCTCAAACCATTTTTTGGTTCCTCAGCCCATGTTTGGGTCCCTCAGCAGATTTTACGGTTCCTAAACCCATTTTTGGGGATCTTCAACAAATTTTTTGGTCCCTCAATCGATTGCTGGGTTCCTCAGCCCATTTCTGGTTACCTCATTCCACTCTTGGGTTCCTCAATCCATTTTTGGTCCCTCGATCCATTCTTGGGTTCCTCAATCCAGTTTTTGGTTCCTCAGTCCATTTTTCGGTTCCTCAATCGATTTTTGGTTCCCTCGGAGCATTTTTGGGTCCCTCAATTCTACTTTGGGTCCATCAATCCATTTTTGGGTTCCTCATTCCTTTTTAGGGTTCCTCAATATATTTTAGGTTCCTCAGCCCATTTTTCAGTTCCTCGATCCATTTTTGTGTTCCTCAATCCATTTTTGGGTTCCTCAATCCATTTTTTGGTCCCTCAATCCACTTTTGGGTTCCTCAGCCTATTTTTGGGTTCTGCAATCCATTTTTTGATCCCTCAATCCATTTTTGGGTTCCTCAATCCATTTTGAGGTTCCTCAATCCATTTCTGGGTTCTCAATCCATTTTTTAGTCTCTCAGCCTATTTTTGGGTTCCTCAGCCCATTTGTGTGTTCTTCAGCCTATTTTTGGGTTCCTTAGCCCATTTGTGTGTTCTTCAGCCCATTTTTGGGTTTCTCAACACATTTTCGGGTTACTAAGACCATTTTTTGATTCCTCAATCATTTTTTGGGTTCCTCAGCCCATCTTTTTGATTCATCAGTCCATTTTGGGGTTCTTCAGACCATTTTTGGGTTCTTCAGCCCATTTTGGTCTACCTGAATCCATTTTGGGTTTCCTCAATCCAGTTTTGGGTTCCTCAATCCATTTTGGGGTTCCTCAATCCATTTTCGGGTTCCTCAGCCCATGTTTGGGTCCCTCAGCAGATTTTACGGTTCCTAAACCCATTTTTGGGGATCTTCAACAAATTTTTTGGTCCCTCAATCGATTGCTGGGTTCCTCAGCCCATTTCTGGTTACCTCATTCCACTCTTGGGTTCCTCAATCCATTTTTGGTCCCTCGATCCATTCTTGGGTTCCTCAATCCAGTTTTTGGTTCCTCAGTCCATTTTTCGGTTCCTCAATTGATTTTTGGTTCCCTCGGAGCATTTTTGGGTCCCTCAATTCTACTTTGGGTCCATCAATCCATTTTTGGGTTCCTCATTCCTTTTTAGGGTTCCTCAATATATTTTAGGGTTCCTCAGCCCATTTTTCAGTTCCTCGATCCATTTTTGTGTTCCTCAATCCATTTTTGGGTTCCTCAATCCATTTTTTGGTCCCTCAATCCACTTTTGGGTTCCTCAGCCTATTTTTGGGTTCTGCAATCCATTTTTTGATCCCTCAATCCATTTTTGGGTTCCTCAATCCATTTTGAGGTTCCTCAATCCATTTCTGGGTTTCTCAATCCATTTTTTAGTCTCTCAGCCTATTTTTGGGTTCCTCAGCCCATTTGTGTGTTCTTCAGCCTATTTTTGGGTTCCTCAGCCCATTTGTGTGTTCTTCAGCCCATTTTTGGGTTTCTCAACACATTTTCGGGTTACTAAGACCATTTTTTGATTCCTCAATCATTTTTTGGGTTCCTCAGCCCATCTTTTTGATTCATCAGTCCATTTTGGGTTCTTCAGACCATTTTTGGGTTCTTCAGCCCATTTTGGTCTACCTGAATCCATTTTGGGGTTCCTCAATCCATTTTTGGGTTCCTCAATCCATTTTTGGGTTCCTCAACCCATTTTTGGGTTCCTCAGCCAATTTTTGGGTTCATCAATCCATTTTTGGGTTCCTCAATCCATTTTTGGGTCCCTCCGTTCATTTTTGAGTCCCACAACTCATTTTATATTTCCTAAATGCATTTTTTGGTCCCTCAATCCACTTTTGGGTTCCTCAGCCTATTTTTGGGTTCCACAATCCATTTTCCGGTTCCTCAATCCATTTTTGTGTCCTTCAATCCATTTTTGCATTTGTCAATCCATTTTTTGGTCTTTCAGCCCATTTTTGGTTTCCTCAATCAATTTTTGGGTTCCTCAATCCATTTTTTGGTCCCTGAATCCGTTTTTGGGTTCCTGAGCCCATTTTTGGGTTCCTCAGGCAATTTTTGGGTTCCTCATCCCATTTTTGGGTTCCTCAATCCATTTTTGTGTCCCTTGGCCCGTTTTTTGATTCCTCAATCCATTTTTGGGTCCCTGAATCCATTTTTTTGGGTTCCTCAACCCATTTTTGTTTCCTCCTCATTTTTGGGTCCCTCAATCCATTCCTGAATTCCTCAGCCCATTTTCAGGTTCCTGAAACCATTTTTGGGTCACTCCATTCATTTTTGGGTCCTTCAGCATATTTTTGGTCCCTCAGTGCATTCTTGGGTTTCTCTATCCATTTTTGGGTTTTTCAATCCGTTTTTGGGTTCCTCAATCCATTTTTGGGGTCTTCACCACATTTTTGGTTACTTCAACCTATTTTAGGCCTCCTAAATCCATTTTTGGGTTCCTCAGACCTTTTTTGGTTACCTGAATCCATTCTTGGGTTTCTCAATCCATTTTTGGGTTCCTCAATCCAATTTTGGGTTCTTAAATCCATTTTGGGGGCCCTCTGTTCATTTTTGGGTCCCTCAATCTATTCTTGGACTCCTCAATCCATTTTTGGTGCCCTTAATCCATTTTTGGTTTCCTCACGCATTTTTTAGTTCCTCAGTCCATTTTTTGGTCCTTCGGCTCATTTTTGGGTGCCTCAGTTCATTTTTGGTTTCCACAACCCATTTTTGGTTCCCTCCGTTAGTTTTTTTGGTCCCTCAATCCATTTTTGGGTTCCTCAATCCATTTTTGGGTTCCTCAATCCTTTTTTGGGTTCGTCAGCCCATTTTGGTCCCTCAATCCATTCTTGGGTTTCTCTATCCATTTTTTGGGGTTTCATTCCATTTTTGGGTTCCTCAAACCATTTTTGGGTCCCTCCGTTCATTTTTGAGTCCCACAGCTCATTTTATGGTTCCTAAATGCATTTTTGGGTTCCTCAATCCATTTTTGGGTTCCTCAATCCATTTTCTGGTTCCTCAATCCATTTTGCGGTTCCTCAAACCATTTTTGGGTCCCTCCGTTCATTTTTGAGTGTCTCAGCTCATTTTATGTTTCCAAAATCCATTTTTGGGTTCTTCAGCCCATTTTTGGGTGCTTCAATCCATTTTCGGGTTCCTCAATCCGTTTTCGGGTTCCTCAGCCAATTTTTGGTTCCTCAGCCCAGTTTTGGTCCCTCAAACCAGTTTTGGGTTCCTCAATCCATTTTTGGTGCCCTTAATCCATATTTGGTTTCCTCAGCTCAATTTTGATTTCCTCAGCCCTTTTTTGGGTCCCTCAATCCATTCTTCGGTTCCTCAATCCATTTTTGGTTTCCTCACGCACTTTTGGGTTCCAGAGTCCATTTTTGAGTCACTCAATCCATTCTTGGGTTCTTCAGCCCATTTTTGTGTTCCTCAAACCATTTTTTGGTTCCTCAGCCCATGTTTGGGTCCCTCAGCAGATTTTACGGTTCCTAAACCCATTTTTGGGGATCTTCAACAAATTTATTGGTCCCTCAATCGATTGCTGGGTTCCTCAGCCCATTTCTGGTTACCTCATTCCCCTCTTGGGTTCCTCAATCCATTTTTGGTCCCTCAATCCATTCTTGGGTTTCTCTATCCATTTTTTGGGGTTTCAGTCCATTTTTGGGTTCCTCAAACCATTTTTGGGTCCCTCGTTCATTTTGAGTCCCACAACTCATTTTATATTTCCTAAATGCATTTTTTGGTCCCTCAATCCATTTTTGGGTTCCTCAGCCTATTTATGGGTTCCACAATCCACTTTTGGGTTCCTCAGCCTATTTTTGGGTTCTGCAATCCATTTTTTGATCCCTCAATCCATTTTTGGGTTCCTCAATCCATTTTGAGGTTCCTCAATCCATTTCTGGGTTTCTCAATCCATTTTTTAGTCTCTCAGCCTATTTTTGGGTTCCTCAGCCCATTTGTGTGTTCTTCAGCCTATTTTTGGGTTCCTTAGCCCATTTGTGTGTTCTTCAGCCCATTTTTGGGTTTCTCAACACATTTTCGGGTTACTAAGACCATTTTTTGATTCCTCAATCATTTTTTGGGTTCCTCAGCCCATCTTTTTGATTCATCAGTCCATTTTGGGGTTCTTCAGACCATTTTTGGGTTCTTCAGCCCATTTTGGTCTACCTGAATCCATTTTGGGTTTCCTCAATCCATTTTTGGGTTCCTCAATCCATTTTTGGGTTCCTCAATCCATTTTCGGGTTCCTCAGCCCATGTTTGGGTCCCTCAGCAGATTTTACGGTTCCTAAACCCATTTTTGGGGATCTTCAACAAATTTTTTGGTCCCTCAATCGATTGCTGGGTTCCTCAGCCCATTTCTGGTTACCTCATTCCACTCTTGGGTTCCTCAATCCATTTTTGGTCCCTCGATCCATTCTTGGGTTCCTCAATCCATCTTTTGGTTCCTCAGTCCATTTTTCGGTTCCTCAATTGTTTTTTTGTTCCCTCGGAGCATTTTTGGGTCCCTCAATTCTACTTTGGGTCCATCAATCCATTTTTGGGTTCCTCATTCCTTTTTAGGGTTCCTCAATATATTTTAGGGTTCCTCAGCCCATTTTTCAGTTCCTCGATCCATTTTTGTGTTCCTCAATCCATTTTTGGGTTCCTCAATCCATTTTTTGGTCCCTCAATCCACTTTTGGGTTCCTCAGCCTATTTTTGGGTTCTGCAATCCATTTTTTGATCCCTCAATCCATTTTTGGGTTCCTCAATCCATTTTGAGGTTCCTCAATCCATTTCTGGGTTTCTCAATCCATTTTTTAGTCTCTCAGCCTATTTTTGGGTTCCTCAGCCCATTTGTGTGTTCTTCAGCCTATTTTTGGGTTCCTCAGCCCATTTGTGTGTTCTTCAGCCCATTTTTGGGTTTCTCAACACATTTTCGGGTTACTAAGACCATTTTTTGATTCCTCAATCATTTTTTGGGTTCCTCAGCCCATCTTTTTGATTCATCAGTCCATTTTGGGTTCTTCAGACCATTTTTGGGTTCTTCAGCCCATTTTGGTCTACCTGAATCCATTTTGGGGTTCCTCAATCCATTTTTGGGTTCCTCAATCCATTTTTGGGTTCCTCAACCCATTTTTGGGTTCCTCAGCCAATTTTTGGGTTCATCAATCCATTTTTGGGTTCCTCAATCCATTTTTGGGTCCCTCCGTTCATTTTTGAGTCCCACAACTCATTTTATATTTCCTAAATGCATTTTTTGGTCCCTCAATCCACTTTCGGGTTCCTCAGCCTATTTTTGGGTTCCACAATCCATTTTCCGGTTCCTCAATCCATTTTTGTGTCCTTCAATCCATTTTTGCATTTGTCAATCCATTTTTTGGTCTTTCAGCCCATTTTTGGTTTCCTCAATCAATTTTTGGGTTCCTCAATCCATTTTTTGGTCCCTGAATCCGTTTTTGGGTTCCTGAGCCCATTTTTGGGTTCCTCAGGCAATTTTTGGGTTCCTCATCCCATTTTTGGGTTCCTCAATCCATTTTTGTGTCCCTTGGCCCGTTTTTTGATTCCTCAATCCATTTTTGGGTCCCTGAATCCATTTTTTGGGTTCCTCAACCCATTTTTGTTTCCTCCTCATTTTTGGGTCCCTCAATCCATTCCTGAATTCCTCAGCCCATTTTCAGGTTCCTGAAACCATTTTTGGGTCACTCCATTCATTTTTGGGTCCTTCAGCATATTTTTGGTCCCTCAGTGCATTCTTGGGTTTCTCTATCCATTTTTGGGTTTTTCAATCCGTTTTTGGGTTCCTCAATCCATTTTTGGGGTCTTCACCACATTTTTGGTTACTTCAACCTATTTTAGGCCTCCTAAATCCATTTTTGGGTTCCTCAGACCTTTTTTGGTTACCTGAATCCATTCTTGGGTTTCTCAATCCATTTTTGGGTTCCTCAATCCAATTTTGGGTTCTTAAATCCATTTTTGGGGCCCTCTGTTCATTTTTGGGTCCCTCAATCAATTCTTGGACTCCTCAATCCATTTTTGGTGCCCTTAATCCATTTTTGGTTTCCTCACGCATTTTTTAGTTCCTCAGTCCATTTTTTGGTCCTTCGGCTCATTTTTGGGTGCCTCAGTTCATTTTTGGTTTCCACAACCCATTTTTGGTTCCCTCCGTTAGTTTTTTTGGTCCCTCAATCCATTTTTGGGTTCCTCAATCCATTTTTGGGTTCCTCAATCCTTTTTTGGGTTCGTCAGCCCATTTTGGTCCCTCAATCCATTCTTGGGTTTCTCTATCCATTTTTTGGGGTTTCAGTCCATTTTTGGGTTCCTCAAACCATTTTTGGGTCCCTCCGTTCATTTTTGAGTCCCACAGCTCATTTTATGGTTCCTAAATGCATTTTTGGGTTCCTCAATCCATTTTTGGGTTCCTCAATCCATTTTCTGGTTCCTCAATCCATTTTGCGGTTCCTCAAACCATTTTTGGGTCCCTCCGTTCATTTTTGAGTGTCTCAGCTCATTTTATGTTTCCAAAATCCATTTTTGGGTTCTTCAGCCCATTTTTGGGTGCTTCAATCCATTTTCGGGTTCCTCAATCCGTTTTCGGGTTCCTCAGCCAATTTTTGGTTCCTCAGCCCAGTTTTGGTCCCTCAAACCAGTTTTGGGTTCCTCAATCCATTTTTGGCGCCCTTAATCCATATTTGGTTTCCTCAGCTCAATTTTGATTTCCTCAGCCCTTTTTTGGGTCCCTCAATCCATTCTTCGGTTCCTCAATCCATTTTTGGTTTCCTCACGCACTTTTGGGTTCCAGAGTCCATTTTTGAGTCACTCAATCCATTCTTGGGTTCTTCAGCCCATTTTTGTGTTCCTCAAACCATTTTTTGGTTCCTCAGCCCATGTTTGGGTCCCTCAGCAGATTTTACGGTTCCTAAACCCATTTTTGGGGATCTTCAACAAATTTTTTGGTCCCTCAATCGATTGCTGGGTTCCTCAGCCCATTTCTGGTTACCTCATTCCCCTCTTGGGTTCCTCAATCCATTTTTGGTCCCTCAATCCATTCTTGGGTTTCTCTATCCATTTTTTGGGGTTTCAGTCCATTTTTGGGTTCCTCAAACCATTTTTGGGTCCCTCCGTTCATTTTTGAGTCCCACAACTCATTTTATATTTCCTAAATGCATTTTTTGGTCCCTCAATCCATTTTTGGGTTCCTCAGCCTATTTATGGGTTCCACAATCCACTTTTGGGTTCCTCAGCCTATTTTTGGGTTCTGCAATCCATTTTTTGATCCCTCAATCCATTTTTGGGTTCCTCAATCCATTTTGAGGTTCCTCAATCCATTTCTGGGTTTCTCAATCCATTTTTTAGTCTCTCAGCCTATTTTTGGGTTCCTCAGCCCATTTGTGTGTTCTTCAGCCTATTTTTGGGTTCCTCAGCCCATTTTTGGGTTCCTCAGCCCATTTGTGTCTTCTTCAGCCCATTTTTGGGTTTCTCAACACATTTTCGGGTTACTAAGACCATTTTTTGATTCCTCAATCATTTTTTGGGTTCCTCAGCCCATTCTTTTTGATTCATCAGTCCATTTTGGGGTTCTTCAGACCATTTTTGGGTTCTTCAGCCCATTTTGGTCTACCTGAATCCGTTTTGGGGTTCCTCAATCCATTTTTGGGTTCCTCAATCCATTTTTGGGTTCCTCAATCCATTTTCGGGTTCCTCAGCCAATTTTTGGGTTCATCAATCCATTTTTGGGTTCCTCAATCCATTTTTGGGTCCCTCCGTTCATTTTTGAGTCCCACAGCTCATTTTATATTTCTTAAATGCATTTTTTGGTCCCTCAATCCACTTTTGGGTTCCTCAGCCTATTTTTGGGTTCCACAATCCATTTTCCGGTTCCTCAATCCATTTTTGTGTCCTTCAATCCATTTTTGCATTTGTCAATCCATTTTTTGGTCTTTCAGCCCATTTTTGGTTTCCTCAATCAATTTTTGGGTTCCTCAATCCATTTTTTGGTCCCTGAATCCGTTTTTGGGTTCCTGAGCCCATTTTTGGGTTCCTCAGGCAATTTTTGGGTTCCTCAATCCATTTTTGTGTCCCTTGGCCCGTTTTTGATTCCTCAATCCATTTTTGGGTCCCTGAATCCATTTTTTGGGTTCCTCAACCCATTTTTGTTTCCTCCTCATTTTTGGGTCCCCTCAATCCATTCCTGAATTCCTCAG
>JAUMJL010001833.1:0-51186 GCA_033558185.1 Dromococcyx pavoninus
GTGCGGCGGAGGCGCGAAGGGGCGCGCGCATGCGCAGTGAGGGGCGGTACGAGTTCTCCCGGGCACACACCCCGCCCCTGGCAGGCAGGGGCACGCATGCGCTCTGCGGGGCGGCACGACGACCCACCCTACCCTGGCCCCCTCGCGCTCACACCGACCCTGGGAGGCTGAGGCGCGAAGAGGACTGCGCATGCGCACTGAGGGGCGGCACGAGGGGGCTCAACGGGGTGCGCATGCACAGTGAGGGGGTCCCACGGGTCCCCTCCCGGCGCTCACCCCGACCCTGACAGGCGGAGGCGCGACAGGCGTGCGCACGCGCAGTGAGGGGCTCTTGATTAGGGAGTGCAGGGATAGAGTGAAGGGGAGTTTTTCAGCTGAAAGAGGGGAGATTGAAATGAGATCTTAGGAAAAAATATTTTCCTGTGAGGGTGGGGAGGCCCTGGCATAGGTTACCCAGAGAATTCGTGGCTACCCCATCCCTGGAGGTGTCCAAGGCCAGGTTGGATGTGGCTTTGAGCACCCTAATCCAGTGGGAGGTGTCCCATGGTGTCTCCATGTCAGAGAGGTTGGCTTTAAGGTCCATTCCAACCCAAACCATTCTATGATTCTATGTGTATTTAAAAGATGAAAGTCTGTTCAAAGCTGCTTACACAGACATGTTACAAGGGCACAGATTATCCTGTATCAAAAGGAACCTCTGAACACAAAACCCCAATAATTTGCCACACCACATTGCTTTTATCTCATTTGGTAGCTGCAATTATGGCTTGTATCAGCAATGGTGCGGCCAACAGGAGTACAGAAGGTATCATCCCCTCGTACTCAGTGCTGGTGAGGCTGCACCTTGAATTTGTGGGTTCAGTTTTGGGCCTCTCACTACAAGAGGGACATTAAGGTGCTGGAATGCATCCAGAGAATGGAACGGAGATGGGTACTGATCTCTTCTCCCAAGTAACAAGTGATAGGACAAGAAGAAACAGCCTCAAGTTGTGGCAGGGGAGGTTTAGATTGGATATTAGGAAAAATTTCTTTACTGACAGAGTGGTGAAGCCCTGGCAGAGGCTGCCCAGGACAGTGGGGGAGTTTCCTTCCTTAGAAGGGTTCAAAAAAGTGTGTGGCCGTGGCACTTCAGGACACGGTTTAGCAGGCACCATGGTGTTGGGCTGGTGGTTGGGGTGGATGAGCTTAGAGGTCATTTCCAGCCTTTAAGATTCTACGATTACTCTGACCCTGATGAAGTTACTGCAGTTCATTATAGATGTACATTCTAGTCTGTGAGCTCACAGGACATGTAAAACCCCTCAAGCACAGAAGTCAGTGCTATTGTAGATGACTGCTTCAGCTGAGGTAGCCCAGCTGGTTGTCATGATCCAGCTCAACATTCCAGCAAGGCAGTGATACCGTGTTTCCAATCAGAGCTGAAACAATTGCACATTTCTCTCCCTTTCACACCATACTCTAATGCTTACCCATCACAAGCAGTGCCTTAAAAAAAGTCTTTCTCTCAGCCCTGGCTGTTCTTTCCGGCAAAACTTTCTTTCTTCCAGGTGTGGTGGTAAAGTTATCAATAATTAAGATTTGAGAGGGGTGGCTACATTTATCCTAACAAAAAGAAGATTCCTTTCAACTACAAGCCTATAGTGTGTTATTATTGCCAACTGCTGTCTGAGCTAAGATAACTTTGTTCCCATAGACTCCACATCCCTTCACAGTGTCACCTTATTGATTCCTTCTTACAATTGTGCAATTAACAAGCTACTTAAGGAGTCTGCCCCTCCCAGGATGGATTCCTGGCTTTGTTAGCATGGAAATGATTGGTTTTCCCCTTTTCCTTTCTGAAACAGTAGATAGGCTGGGTCTCTGCTTCAGTTGGCAGAGAGCTGGGGAGCAGAAAGAGAAGCTGCCCAAATGTGCTTTCATGATCTCAGTCAACAACACCTCTGTCTGACCTGTCCTAAATTGTACTTGTGAGTTCCCAAATCTCCAGAGCAGGTCGATAATCACAGCATCTATTCCTCAAAAAGGTCATCATCAATAAAATCATAAATAGGCACCTAACAGTCATTAAACACACAGCCTTAATTAGAAATCTTTTAATTTACACAACAATACAAATTACTGAAACTGTAAAATTCCATGGTCTTGATAAAACAATTAGAAAAGCCACCACAGAAATTGATGCTGTCCATCACTAAACTTTGCAAGAGTCAAGAAGCTTCAGGTTTCTTCATTTCTTTCAGAAGTTCACAAAAAAAAAGACAGTGTATCTACATTTCTGCTGAAAGACCAGAAACACTTAAAAAATTCCCAAATCAGGGAGAGGGATTTGCAAGAAACAAATGCTTGATCCACTAGGAAAGGGCTTTTCCGGTTCTTTGGCGCTCACAACAGGCATTCTTACCAATACACACATGGGACAAACCAAAAGGATTGGACTGATCTGTCAGAATGCACCTGTGGATAACACAGCACTGGAGTACCCTGTATCCACAACTCCCCTCGCTCAGCCAGGAGCTGGATTGGTCCAGAGGGCTGAGAAACAAAGTCCCCATGTTCTTCCATCCAGATAACGGGGTAGAAGGTTAACCCTAATACTGGAAGCTGCGCTTAGTCTGAATGTCATCAAGAATCTGCTGTAATTCCTCATCTTCAAATCGGCCCTCCAGGCTGCAAGGTAAGAACAATGAGCGTACGTTAAAGGTTTCAGAAATAATCTCCCTCCAGATTCAGTTCAGCCAGCCACAATTCTCTCCCATCAGTCTCAACACCATCATCACCCACCTGTGTGGTACCACCAGGCACCACCTGTAACACCACTGTTTAAATGGCAGAATTAAACGGCAGAATTCTACTCTTCCCAGAAATTTCTGCTGAATAACTTCAAACCATTTTATCAAAAAGGCAAAGCAGGTGCAGGTTTACATAGACCTACACAGACCTCTAAATGCAGTCTCTGTAGCCCCGTGCTAATCAGCCTGCCTGCCCACAGCTGGCTTCAGATCACAGGGAAGTGCACAGCAATCCCTTCAGGAAATCAAAACGCTCACCTAGGAATCAAAGCCTTCGCTTCCTCAGCTGTCTCAGGACACAAGTTGGCCAAACATGCCAGTTCAAATTTATGGAGCTTTTTCTGAAGCAGTAAACTGTAAGGGAAGACAACAACCTGGTGAAATTACAAGACAGACAGAAATATAAAAGAGCATAAACCAAACCAAATAGGTATCTTCTTCACTCTGCTTTTGGCACTTTAGTCAATGCTTTTTTCAGGAGGAAAGACTCATATAACTGCATAAAGAAGAAAAAACCACATCTATTAACTCCACTTCCCTGGAATTACTCTACTAAGTCTCAAAACCCCTCCCATTTACTGCAATCGGCTGTCATATAAATACTAAAAACAAATCAGCTCAGAAGGCTTCACCTAAACAAGGTACAACCTGCCATGAAGAATTACGATCAATTTTCTTGTCTCTTCAGAAAGACAACATTCAGAATGACGGTACAAATCAGGAAACATGATTAAACTGTACTTTCACACAGCAGCGTCAATATTACACACCAAATTCTCAGGCACAGTCTTACACCCTGACTTTTCCACTCACCTACGGACACTGGCAATAGTTTCACGGTTTTTGAAGCGGCTGAAGCGCGCTGTGTAGTTCAAGGTTTTCATGAAGACTTCTGAAAGCTCCTGCTCATCTTCTGCACTCTCATTCTGTTGTTTACGATGCTCAAGAAGCATATGTACTTCTGAATTTAGAAGAGTTTCCGCAGTTTCAAATTCTACATTTGAATGAGTGAACATCAGCACAAAACCAAAAGCGAAGCAGGGATGAAAAAGTCCACTTAAAGACGTTTTGCCTATAAATTTAGTTTTGGGCAATAAGGAAATGCACAATGTATTTCATGGCAATCTACAAGTCCTTTCCCCAAAGGCTGGGCAGCATTTCATACTGGAAATGCTGATAAAAATTACACCACTTTGAGTGACACAACAATGTGTTTGTTTTTCTGACCACACATCTTACATTTGCAGCCCTCACCTTCTGATTTCTCACATTTTTACAGTTTGTTTTCTTCACCCATTTTGGGCAGAACTGAAGTAAAACATAACTTGTTTTAGAAAAAAATACTTAGAACTGTAACACTCAAGAAGTTCAAAAGCCCGAGTTCTTAAACTAAACGTGGATACTGCCAAATGCTTTAAAAGGCTTCACTGACAGGTTAACTGACCTCCTGAAATTTTATGACCAAAAAAGGTTTTAACCAATCTTAATAGATTTTTTTCCCCCTTTTTAGCTAGCTCTTACTTTTGCTCATCAACACCACCATATTCATTCCAATAGCCAGGTCTTCCAGCATCTCAGTGTGAGCTGTTCAAAGCAGCAGGATTGGGGATGCATCCTGGGACACCCTTCAGCACTGTTTTGTTAAAGCAGTCTGGTACAGGGCAGTGCTAGAACAGGATGGGCAACCTTTATTTTGCATGGAGTGGTAAAGTAACTTGGGCTGAACATGGGCAGAGTATAGATTTTAATGTAAAAACATCCAAAACCCAGTATTGCAGAACTATCCTTTTGTTCATAACAAAATGTTTTCCACCTCTTCCAGGGCTGCTCTGAGCTGTAAATACAGCTCTGGAATTTATACTGAGCAGTTTTCTGGAAATTAAAAAAAAAAAAAACAAACAGGCAGACTGTTCTGTCCTGATTACAACTCAGGCTCTGGGCAGCTGGTTTAATAAAATGCAGCACTATTCTGATGACAAGAAACAATGATGACAAGGTAATGATTGTACCAAAAAACAAGAATCTCTTCACTATTATCATAGAGTGGTCTGGGTTGGAAGCGACCTTAAAACCCATCCAGTTCCAACCCCCTCTTCCATGTGCAGGGACACCTCCCACTGGATCAGGATGCTCAAAGCCTCATCCAGCCTGGCCTTGAACACGTCCAGGGATGGGACAGCCACGACTTCTCTGAGCAATCTGGACCAGGGCCTCCCCACCCTCATAGGAAAACATCTCTTTTTAAGACCTCACCTCAAACTTCTCTCTTTCATCTTAAAACCGTCCCCCCTCATCTTGTCCCTGCACTCCCTGAACCAGGAGTCCCTCTCCAGCTTTCCTGGAGCCCCTTTCAGTACTGGGAGGCTGGTCTGAGGTCTCCCCGGAGCCTTCTCTTCTCCAGGCTGAACAACCGCAAAGCCTGTCAAGCCTGATACGAGAACTATTTCGCTCATTCCCGCAGAAGGAGTGCCCCCCGCAAAGCAGCCGCATCTTGGCGACTGTGGGGCCCGCGCGTGCCTACACACGGCTCGTGAGCCCCGGTGGTCACGGGGGACTCTGCTGGGGCTGAGGGGTCGGAGAGCAGAGATCGATCAGCGCCCCCCTGGCCGCGCACCTTTGGGGAAGACGAGCTGCGAGGCGTCCTCCTCCACATCGCCCGCGCGCAGGTCGCTGCCGCCCGTCGCCATCACCCCGCCAGCCGGAACCCGCGGCGCCGGAAGCCCAGCCATCAGCCCCGCCCCCTGCCATCAGCCCCGCCCCCTCAGCCACTCACTCCAAGAAGGACCTTGAGAGGTTGGAGCGCGCCCAGAGAAGGGAACGGAGTTGGGGAAGGGGGTGGAGAACGGGGGTTCTGGTAGCGGCCGAGGGACCTGGGGCTGTTTAGCCTGGAGAAGGGGAGGTTGAGGAGAGACCTCATCGCTGTCTGTAGCTCCCTGAAAGGAGGCTGTGGTGAGGTTAGGTTGGACTCGATGATCTCAAAGGTCTTTTCCAATTTTGTGATACTGCGAGTTGAGTGTTGGTCTCTTCTCCCAAGTAGCAAGTGATGGGGCGAGAGGAAGTGGCCTCAAGTTGTGTCAGGGGAGGTTTGGGTTGGACATAAGGAAAAATTTCTTTGCTGACAGACTGGCAGAAGCCCTGGCCCAGGCTGCCCAGCACAGTGGTGGAGTGTCCGTCCCTGGAGGGGTTCAAAAAGCACGTGGCCATGGCACTTAAGGACACGGTTTAGTAGGCACAGTGGTGTTGGGCTGATGGTTGGACTGGATGATCTTAGAGGTCTTTTGCAACCTCAATGATTCTATGAGTCCTTCTGTTTGGTTGCTCAGGAACTAACCACAGAGCTTGAAACTGTGCCCATCCTGCCATCAGTCAGGAGATGAGAGAGTCCAGCGGAGGCCACAGAGATGATCAGGGGGCTGAAGCATCTCTCTTAGGAGGGAAGGCTGAGAGACCTGGGCACGTTTAGCCTGGAAAAGAGAAGACTGAGAGGGAATTTTATCAATGGTGACCAATATCTAAGGGGTAGGTGTCAGGAGGATGAAGCAAGACTCTTTTCAGTGGTGCTCAGCAACAGGACAAGGGGCAATGGGCAGAAACTGCAGCACAGGAAGTTCCACCTGAACACGAGAAGAAACTTCTCTCCTGTGCGGGTGACAGAGCACTGGAACAGGATGCCCAGGGAGGATGTGGAGTCTCCTTTGCTGGAGATATCCAGACCCCACCTGGACACACTCCTCTGCAACCTGCAGGAGGGAATCCTGCTTCGACAGCGGGATTGGACTGGGTGAGCTCCAGAGGGACCTTCCAATCCCCACCAGCACAGTCTCCAGCTCAACAGCAAACCCTGATCTCAGGGAAACAGCACCAGAATTTCTGCTGAGCTCACTGGGATTAACACACCTCCGTTGGTGAGGAAGGGGTAGCGATACCACTGATACCACCCTTTGGAAAGGAGGTTACTTTTCCAGGCTGTCCACAAGCAATCTACAGCCTCCTCAAAGTCCTGGGAAGGCTGAAAATGCTGAGGACTCTCTGTCACTGTGTCATAGAAACACTGTCAGCAAAATAACTCCTGGAGTAGCATTTTCCCTGGAGAGCTCCCATGGGTGTGCCTAACCGGCCTAAGACTCTTAAAGTAATCATCTTATTAGACCTTACTGTGTCATCCCACTCCCTGAAAGAAAGGCAAAAATAGGCTGTTGGAGGATTTATGATGAAACCGCTCCTGTTCTCACAGACTTGCAGCTGTGTCTGGGTGAATTGTTTCTTGCACACTGGGAAAAGGGTCATGTTAAAAATAAACTAAGAATATGAAGGGGTCAAATCATAACTCTTTAACATTTGTTGTCTGGATAAACTAGCATGGCAGAGAAGCTGATTGAAAACTGGCTTGTTAAGTGGTACAAGCAGAAGGACATTCAGAAAGATGGCATGAAAATATCCATAGGAACATCTGGAAAATTAAACAATTTCAATTAGTTTTACAAGAAAACTAGGAAATCTGTGCCAGATTGATGAGAGAAGCATTTAAAACCACTTGGAATCCTGATGGCTTCTCAAATAACCCATCTACTCAGAACATTGTGATTCTCAGGGCAGTAGGTAGCTCACAGAGGTTTAGGTTATTATTTTTGGTTTTATTTTTCCCCATGGATCCGTTCTGCTTAAGTATACAAAACCGGAAACAATTAAGAGAAAGCCAGGTACTTGTGAGAGTTTATAGGTACAGCTGAAGAGGCTATCATGAAAGATAAACATTAATTATCACTGATGTGTTTGGTTAAGGCCTCAAGGGTCAAGTAAGAGACAAATGAGAACATTCCTGCATGGAAACTGCTCCCCCCCCCCTTTTTTTTTTTCGTTTATGAGTTTAAAAATGCCCTTATAAACCCACAGTAACAAACCAAACCTAACAGAGTACCCAACTTTTCCTTTGTTATTTCAAAACCACACTGGCTTCTTCCTGACTAATAACGACAGTTTCAGCATTTACCAATTCCATTTGAAAACGCACTTAAGAAAGGAAAATGAGACAAATAAAGTGAACAACTGTAGGAAGTATCAGGCATGTTTAATGGTCATATCCTAAAATGAACCAATTAAGACTTGGCCAAATGTAATTTATTGTAACCAGAGCCTCTATTATTTCATATTGCAGAGCAAATAGGACTGGAGATGTTATTAGGCAGTGGATTGTTATGCAGACCTACTGCAGTCATTTCTACATTGCCACAACTTAAAAACAGACCCAGAAGCAACTCAGTGCACCGACACAGATCTTTAAAAAAGTGTAGCTAAGTACCTCTGTGTGCTAAAATGTAGGAAGAGCTAATAGCAAGGGTGTTCTATTATTAGTGTAACAGCAGCAAAAACAGTTCAGGACCTTTTTTGTCGCACTGCTCCATATTCAGTTTGAGAGCAAGCCTCGTAATCATAGAATCATAGAATTATCTGGGTTGGAAGAGACCTCCAAGATCATCAAGTCCAACCCTTAACCCAACACTATCATGATTACTAGATCATGGCACTAAGTGCCATATCCAGTCTTATTTTTAAAACCTCCAGGGATGGTGAATCCACCCCCTCTCTGGGCAGGCCATTCCAATGCCTGATTACTCGTTCTGTGAAGAACTTTTTTCTGATATCCAGCCTAAACCTTCCCTGGCAGAGTCTAAGCTCGTGCCCTCTTGTTCTGTTGCTGGTTGCCTGGGAGAAGAGTCCGGCCCCCACGTGTCTACAACCTCCTTTCAGACAGTTGTAGAGAGCGATGAGGTCACCCCTGACCCTCCTCTTCTCCAGGCTAAACAACCCCAGCTGCCTCAGCCTCTCTTCATAGGACTTGTGCTCAAGTCCCTTCACCAGTTTTGTTGCTCTTCTCTGGACCCTCTCCAGCACCTCAATATCTTTCTTGAACTGAGGGGCCCAGAACTGAACACAATACTCAAGGTGTGGCCTCACCAACGCCGAGTACAGGGGAAGGATCGCTTCCCTCATCCTGCTGTCCACACTATTCCTGATACAGGCCGGGATGCCATTGGCCTTCTTGGCCACCTGGGCACACTGCTGGCTCATGTTTAACCTCTTGTCAATCAGTACCCCCAGGTCCCTTTCCACCTGACTGCTCTCCAGCCACTCTGTCCCCAGCCTGTAGCTCTGCATGGGGTTGTTGTGGCCAAAGTGCAGGGTCCGGCACTTGGCCTTGTTGAACTTCATCCTGTTCGACTCAGCCCATCTCTCCAGCCTATCAAGGTCCCTCTGCAGCCCCATTCACCAGCACTCTCTGGGCCCGGCCATCCAGCCAGTTCTTAACCCAGCTGAGAGTGCACCTGTCCAAGCCGTGGGCTACCAGTTTATCCAGGAGTATGCCATGGGAGACAGTGTCAAAGGCTTTGCTCAAGTCCAGATAGACCATATCCACAGGCTTCCCTTCATCCACCAGGCGGGTTACCTGATCATAAAAGGAAATCAGGTTGGTCAGACAGGACCTGCCCCTCACAAAGCCGTGCTGGCTGGGTCGGATCCCATGTCCATCCTGAAGGTGCTGTGTGATTGCACTCAGCATGATCTGTTCCATAACCTTACCAGGCACTGAGGTCAGGCTGACAGGCCTAGAGTTGCCTGGGTCCTCCTTACAGCCCTTTTTGTGGATTGGTGTGACATTTGCCAACTTCCAATCATCTGGGACCTCCCCAGAGAGCCAGGACTGTTGGTAGATGATGGAGAGTGGCTTGGCAAGCTCTTCCGTCAGCTCCCTCATCACCCTAGGATGGAATCCATCAGGTCCCATAAATTTGTGTGGATCCAGGTGGCTCAGTAATTCATAGACTGTTTCTTCCTGGAACACAGAGGGGCATTTGTTTTCCTGTCTCTGTCTGGGAGCTCCGGAGGCCAGCTATCCTGAGGAGCACCTCTCCTGCTGGTGAAGACTGAGGCAAAGTAGGCGTTGAGTACTTCAGCCTTCTCCTCATCCCTGGTAACTACATTTCCCCCCAGGTCTAACAAAGAATGGAGGTTTTCCTTGCCCCTCCTTTTGTTATTATGTATTTATAGAAGCGCTTTTTGTTATCCTTAACAGAAGTAGCCAAATTAATTTCAAATTCTGTTTTTATTTCTCTGATTTTCCTTCTGCATGTTCTAACTATAGTCCTATACTCTTCCTGAGTAGTCAGCCCTGCCTTCCACAGTCGGTAGGCTCTCTTTTTATCTCTAATTTCCTTCAGTATCTCCCTATTCGACCAAGGTGGTCGTCTTCCCCACCGACTTGCCTTTTGGCTAATTGGTATAGCCTGTTCCTGTGCACTCAAGACTTTTTCCTTGAAGCACATCCATCCCTCCTGTACACCCCTGTTTTTGAGGAGTGTGTCCCAGGGTGTGCTCTGGACCAGTCTTCTGAACAGGTCAAAATCTGCCCTCCGAAGTCCAGCACAGAGGTTTGATTGGTGGTCCTTAGGTCAGTGTAAGTATTGATTTATTAAGTTGCATGGGAATGGGTTCTGGTTTTAAATTTTACCTTCAACAAGTGGCATTTCTCAATCACAACTAGATAGCTTAGAATATAAATTTTGCCCAAGAATAAAATCCTTTTTTTTGTGTTTAAAACAGAAGTGCTTTCTGGAGAACTATCCTAGTTTAGGTTTAGCCTGGATTGAACTATTTCAGTGTGCAATTGCACATACACCATTTGACTTGGCCTCACCTCCATTGTGAGCTGCTGAGTGTTGCTGCCATTGCAGAAAGCAACGTTCATGAAAGAACCCCTGAGGAAAGAGAGCAGACAAAGCTTTGGTCTGACTGTTCCAGTGTGAAAACAAACAAATCAAGTAAGGAACAACATACCATAAAAATACACAAATAAGTCATTGGATTCCAGCCAACAAAGATGCTGAGAAGCATATACTGGGTAACTCACCTGGGCACATGACAACAGTGGGTACCAGTTCTACAGTTGAGAATTCATGGTGAGTCACCTGGAAATTGAGTAAGACTTGGCGTTCCGTCCCTCAAGCTTACCAGTACCAGAAGGCTGCTTTCTGAACAGAGTGTTTGCTTTGTAGTTGTAGTGAGGCCAGTGAGCTGCTCAGCTGTATTGAGGTCAGAACCACTCCCACCCTCAGACTGGTTGTTTTTGGGGGGGGGATCTGATTCCTGTTCTTCATTGACACCCAGGGCTGCCCTTCCCAAGAACCACAGACAGGAAACGCAGGATCTTTTAATGGTCCATCTGCCATAGGTAACAAGTGAGCAAGAACCTGAAAGTGTATGGGGAAAAGCTTTAAGCCTAAGGTATGGACATGGAAACTGTTACACAAATATCAATCAATACCATCCCAAAGCAATTTAGTAAGAATCTAGAAAGACGGGTATTTCTTTTTCCTGAAATAATATTTTTTCTTTTTCCTGCAATAGTATTTTTAGATCACTGGAAGGACACAGTCTCCAAAGTACAGACGATGTGTTTTCATTAGTTCATTTGAAAAGGCAAAGAACAATTTTAGTAGTTTAAGCCGGATTCCAAATCGGGATTTTCAGTACCATAATTCTGTATACACACACCTCATATTTCACCATCATGACTACAGAGATTTATTGTCAAGCAAACATTATTTCAGGATACTGTGCTATACCACTATTAATGAAACACATTTAATCTTTGGTTTTAATTTTCCTACTGTTCTTCCTCGCTTTCTTCAAGTGAGCCTGTCCTGTTTCTGTGCTGTCCCATTCTGGCAGCCCCCCTGGTTCTGAACATTTAAGGTATTTTAGAGGTTTGGTATCCAGACATGTAGTATATTCTTCACCTTTTGAGGTGAGAAAGATTTCATCTTATTCCCCATAAAGGCTGTGATAACCCGCGTAAAGAGGACAGTACAAATGATCTTTATCCGTTATGATTTATTCTCTACAATACTTCATTAGAGGATAGAGTTCAATTATTTACACTCAGAAGTTATTATATAGGTAGGAGGCAACCAAGTGTAATACAAAGAATTGGTCTGACGTCTCTGCACTGAAGGTCAAAAGAGGTCTCCTGCTTTAAGGAAATAAATTAACCCCAAAAAACCCCAACAAAACAACATGTAGTTTCCAGAATACAAACAGAAAACAGCACTAATAGTCAGTGAAGATTGCGAAGTTTTGTCAATGTACTATGAAAACAAATTATTCTGTGCAAAGGTTAAAATGAACTCTTAGATTTTCTTACAGATTTTTGTCATTGTTCTGATAAATTGTAGATATGTGATAGTTTGACCATAAAACCTTCCCAAAAGGAAATGGCCTCAGCCAAGTCTGACTGTTGAACATTATGAAAAATAAATTCAGAACGTCACAGTGGAAACATTCCAACACTGACAGACTCCAGTGATCAAAGACATTCTTCCGTAGTTACTGTAAAACAAAGACAATTCGTAACTGCAGTGAGATTATGTCTCAGTTGTGGTTGTCACAAGAATAAGCCCTTCTAGACCAAAAGGCACTTGCTTCTAAGGATGAGTTAAATCCAGATCAAACCAGGTGACAGTTGCTTTGAGATGGAGCAGCTCTAACCTGCTGTCCCAGCCAAGAAATCACCAAGAAATTCCTACAGCCCTTGGCCACTGATTTTGGCTGCCCCCACCTTGAGGCAACGGGAAGTACGGTTTGTTTCTAGTTCAGCTCTGTCATCCTTATGCATAGCTGCCAGGTAATGATCTAGAGATGGGATTATTTCCTGAGACCACCCGTCTGCATCAGACATCCTTCTGAGCTGACAGAACTACTGACATCCTTGTTAACAGCTGGACCTCTACAGGACTAAAGCTGAGTGGGTCTGTTTCTTAGGCAGCAGACCAGTGTTTGATTTGCTAGCTTCTCTTCTCACTGCAACAAGACAAGAACACAGTATGCATTTAGAGGCATTTTTGCTTGTTATTTTAAACAGTCCGAGTGGGGAAATGGATGTGGGAGAGGATAAAGCATCCCCAGTCCCAAACCATCCAGCCCACTACAGGCTTCAACCAACCAAGTCACTTGATCCTACAATTCTGTTCTTTACAAATGACAGCTAACCCTCCCCATCCCGCCCCACCGCCATCCCCTACTCCAATAAAATGAAATCAGGAAAACACTACACACTGTTGGAGACACAGAACAGGGCAAACATTTGAAAAAGAAACAGTATTGTTGGAAAGCCTGGCACTGTGTGCCTGCATGACCAGTCTCACTGAGCGTGCTCAGGGGTGAAGTTTTAGCACCATTTTCTTGCTTTTTTTTTTAAACCTTTTAGAAATTAAATTCTAACATAGAACACTGGAACAGTAATGAGTGTAGCCCTATGTATCATACTGTTTGATAGCTGAGAGGTGAATGGTATGTCCAGAGCTGACCCACCCTCACCCGGCACTACAAAGCACCTGCGAGAGTAATTACAAACCACTCCAGTTTGTAACAGGACCCATTTATTCGCGACAGCAGGAAGTTGTGAAACAACCCCTTCATCTTCAATTGCTTTTCAACAACATCACAAGGGATAGGTGGCAATTTATTAGAATGACCCAGTGCAGGAGGAAAGCTGGGTCAGTATTGCACCGTTATCCAGAATAGGACCCCCTCCTTTCCCTCTTATCTCTCTCCTCCAGCAGAAGGTTACAACACCACAAAGAAAACCTGCACAACCCTGTTTGCTTCTACAGGACCAGAAGGAGCAGCACCACGCAGTTCTGAGCTTTCCACTAGCCCTAGTCCCTGCCAGGCCAGAAGAGAATTTCAGGCTTGAGACACCAGCCAATTTCAGAAGCCATCATTACCACACACAAGCAAGATAGATGCAACTAAATAGCCATTACTGTGCTATGCACCTGTATTTTCTTTCCTGTTCATTGCGGACCAAACAAAAACAAAAAAAAACCCCGCAAAAATTATATTTTGAAGTCCAGTGACCTCATTGAGAGAATGTCATAATTTAGAGTTTATGGCTTCCTTCAGTGACGCTGCAAAATAGCAACTGGACAACTTATCTTCCTCTTGGGACTAGAGAGTATTTCCTGTAATCATCAATGACAGGAGGAGAAATCCAGAATGCAGGAGTTTCACACAGTTTGGGTTTCCCCACTCCTTGCCTTGATGTGGTAATGACTAAACTGCATAAGATAATAGCTCACCAGCAGCACCACCCAGCTCTGTTCCACAGACCCACTATAAACAGGAACACCTGTGGTTCTCAAGACGGGCAGTGACCAGACAAGTTGGCTGTCCTATCAAAAGGAAGGTCCCCAAAACCATTAGCTTAAGTTAAAGAAATTTCAGTTGCCAGTCTCACTTGTCTGACTACAGCTGGTGCCCCTCCCCATCCCTCCTCCCATCAAGCTCTGTTACAAAAGGCCTGGACACAAAATTTGGTCGTAACAGAGAATACTGCCCAGGGACACTTAAGTACCTTGTCCTTCATATACCCAGCATGTGCCACACTGCTCTCTCCTACAGGCACACCAGCATTTGACGTCGCACCAGGCTACGTTACAAAGCGCTGCCTACAAACCCAGGAAACTGTAAGCCAAGAGAATCCACCCTACAGTGGGATCTGATTATTAAAGCCTTCTAGAGTTTACTTAAATAATGGATTCCTCTGCAACACCATTCAAAGGTTCTTCACATCTCTAAGTGTTCTCTGTCCGTGAGGACGGGGTGCTATCCAGGCGTTCAACCCTCCCCGATATTGTAACGTCCGCCTGTGACACGTGGGGACCGCAATCAGCTCTCGGTACACAGAGACCAGAGGTTAAAAAAAAATTTAAAATAACCTAAAAAATGTTTTGTTGGACTCCGTTGCCCAGGCTGCCAGGGGAATGCTCCTACTTGATCTGGGGGGGCTTCCATAACAAACAACTCGAGTTTCCAGAGTGTCGGTAACACACAAGTATGGATCAGTCCGAAGTGGCACTTTCGCTCCTAGAGGTCTTCTGCACCTCACGACAGTCCACAGGTGTGGAGCCCCGATCCAACTGAACCCCCATTCGGAGGGAAGGCTGAGATAAGGCTTGGGCCCCTGAAGTTCTGTCATGCTCTCACCCTCCCCCCAGGTCAGCTGGAAGGCAGACTTGGCAACGGAAGCTAGCATCATAAAATGGTGCAGTAATAGAAGTAACTGGACCAGGAAGAGGAGGCATCTGCCCCGATGATGTCGTAGCCGTTGGCAGCAACTGGGGAGTGGGACTGGTCATGCAGCCGTGTGTCAGGAGTAATGATTGTAGAGGGGGGGGGCATGAAGAGTGCCATTCTGGAAACAATGCTGACGAGAAGCCATGTACTCTGCATAACTGATTGTCACCTTCTCACTGCGGTACCTAGGGGAACAGTGCGGAAAAACAACGTCAGACTGCGCAACAGGGAGGGACTAGACAAAACCATTCAACCCTGGTCACCTTTCAGCTCACAGCTAGTAAGGACCAAGAGGAACCCGCTAACTTTGTCTGGTATTGCCTCATGCAGTAGCCTGAATAACCCAGCTAAGTACAAATTAGCTTCAGCATCCCAAAAGCTGAGCCCTATGCAAGGCAATCACAATTAAGGGGAATCCTGAAGCAGCACACAGGAAACAAACTAGTCATTTGCATTTTTTATCCACTTGCAGTCAGGAAAAAAAAAAGCCATGGAAAGTTTGCTGGAAGAAGACCCAGTTTCAGAGACTAAATAACCAGTATTTCACTATTATTTACTTTTGTGGTTCTCTTCACATTTGGAAGGCTAGCAAAAGTCAATGATGGACAACTGGGTAAAGGGAGGTTTATTACAGCATACATGTGACTTAAGCCACATTGTGCCATCAGAATTCACAAAACATGAAGTCCCTTCTGAGAAACCAGATTCCCAGAGGCACTTCTAAAGCACAACCAGTGACTTCAAAGCAGTGATGAATTGCACTAAGTCCATGTTACACCAGATTTTAATGAAAACCTTCACCCTGTCCTCCCCTGTTTAAAAAAAACCCTGCGTCCCCACCTCAGTGCTCCAGAGGTTAGGAGCAACCTGATAAATTAGTGTTTCTATACAAAACCACAATGTCCCAATTTTTACTAACATAAAGGGAACTGAAACCAACAGAACACCTGGGGGCTACAGAAAAGCAAGAAAATACTGAGAACGAGCCCAACTTGAGTGTGGTTTGGCTTTAAGACAGCTGTCACTTCCTAACAGTGACACCATCCACCAATGAGCACACTGAGAAAAGGAAGTCCACTGTTTAGATACAGAGGAATCAAGCTTTTTAACTTTCCAAGGTTCTGCTGGTTTGGATATTTCATGTGGACGATAGTATAGAAACCAGTGGCACTTTCCTTGGAAAACGCTAACTTCAGCGTGGACTCAGCATATTGTGCTTCATTCCATATACATTCTATGCCTAACACGTGGTGTTTATCATTTCATCTTTCAGACCACATCTCTCACGAGATGAGAGGCATGAAGGCTTACATCAAGCACAAATACTTTACTCACAAAACACTATGAAGTAAAATTTACAGACAACAAACACATCAACTTACCTGGTGAGTTTAATTGTTTTCCTAAAATCATTGGTAATTGGAGCCTTAAAGCCACCCTTCCTGAGTAAGGAGTCTATGGTCTGGATCTGATCCCAGTCTATTGAAAAACAGAAGCAAGAGAAGTTCTTCAATACAGAAACTGTTTCCAAAAGCTAAGAGAGGCCTCTAGAAAAGCAAAAAACTAAGCAGGAAACTTTGAGCTTTAGAAATACCAGCACTGAACTGGACATACATGGTCTGACGCATGCACACTGTCCTTTTAACTCATACTGGAACTGGTCTATACAACAGCAATTCCATTTTCCATATGACTTCTCTTATAAAGTTCTGTGCCTCACTGCTGTTGCAGGGACCCCAAACTGTTTTATTATGTGCCACTCAAGTTTAGCTCCCTAAGCCTTAGAACAAGATAACACTTAGCTCTTTACATAGACACACGGGGATCAACCTGATGCTCTAGTGATAGCACAGTGCACTGCCATGTGAGAGATCAGACTTAAAATTCCTACCTTAGTCTTTTGCCCCAGAGCCAGGAGGACGCGACCACTCCACTCTGCTAGGTGGAGGAAAGGAGGCAATATTTTGAGGAGTTACCATGGTGACCGCTACTATATTTGAGTGGGAAGTGTGCTCCAGAGGGGCCCTGTTTCCTGCCCTCATCTGGAGGATGCTACTTTAGCAAGAATGAGGAGGAAAGGGACTCTCTTGTTGGTGCTGTGCAGCCTGCAGTTATCCTAGTTGGTGGGAGAAACATAGAAGAGGAAAGATGCAATGCTGAATGAAGCTCGAAGATCCACACTTTGAGATCTTCTATTTTTTTAAGCCCTAAAACATTTTTATGCTAAGATACAGCTATGCACAGATGTGGGACAAGAGAAAGGCCAGATGAAAATCCAGCAGCACCAGTATCAGGCGTCAGTTATCCAGATTAAGCCTGGTAGCTCCATGGCACTACTATGAGGATAGCATTGCAAACCAAACACAAAATCCATAGATTTATGTTACCCAATTCTGTGACACCATGTGTTGACAAGTTTGGCTGCCATCTCAAACCCACCTTGTTCCTTAGCAACCTCAGGTAAATACGTGGCTGTGCGTTTGACACCTTTCTCATTGATGAACTCTATTCTGATCCCATGGATCCCAACCTATAGATGGAAATGAACAGCCAAATAAGAGGTGTTTGCTAGCACTGAGTCCATGATCGAGTTGTCATTCCCACAACAATGTGTATCTCTCTTTCTTTCCGTCCAGTTTGGCTTTTGCTTGGATAAGGACGTTCTTTTCCCCACTCTGTCCTTGCCGGGCAGGTCGCTCAAGTAGCCCTCTTAGCAGCACAAGGACCTCTGCCATCTTTCCCAGACAAGCCTAACCAGTCTGCCTACCACTTGTCCTGAAGAAAGTCTTGTCAGAAGTCTTTCCACCTCTTACATTCGGCAAGAAAGGCAAGATCTCTACACAAGAGAGATTTTATGCCTAAAATAGCCCAAGCACGAAGTCCATTTTAATCCTTCTTGAACAAAATACACTTTCATGTGCAAGGTCTTAAAAATTATTAATACCTTCAGTCTTAACTATTATTTGTTCCCAGTTTCTATTCACAGCATCAAAGTACTTGCCAGGTTCTTACCTATGTATTTACACCAATTTCTTATTGGGCCAACTCAATGAAATACTTTCATGTCTGTCATTCCCATTTGGATCCCCTCCCAACCAAAAGAATACCACTAGCTCATCCTCTTCCTCCCTTCTAGTCTTCCATCCCTGTTTCTTCTATTCCCAGTTTATCCTATCCCCACACAACCCCTGTAACGAAGGAGACACATCGCCATGTACTAACCCGAACCCATATGGAACGAGAGAGGGATGCAGAGTTCCAAATGCACCTGTTCTCACCTCCCAGTCCAAGTAGTCACTGGCATCCTCAAAGTTAGTGAGGAGGGAGACAGAGCAGAAGAGTTTGGGCAGCTCCTCGCGGGTCAGGGGGGGAAATCGGCTATCCTTAAGTGCACTAAAGGAAAGAGAAGGTACAATGTCTAATGCAATCACCATTTTTCTCTCTTTGATTATGCCTCTGTGAAACATGTTTCTCTTTGCTACTGCAGAAAAAGTGATTTGCATCTCTTCCTAATGTAATGAACTGTAATACACAAGCATTAGTGCAAGGTTCCTGGCACTGTCCTCCACTTGCTGCAGCCAGAGAGAAATTATGTGCTGCACAAGATGTCAACGTTGCTAGTATGCAAGATGGATTAGAGATGAGCCCTAAACTGTGAACCAAAACCCCTTATCATACATTTCTCAGGTTTGTTTTATTGTGAAGCACATTACATTGCACTATGTCAATCCAACATCTTAACCTTGAATCCTTATAGTTCTTCAGCAAATTAAACTGCTTTATTTCATTTTTGACATAATTACCTGGTTAATGTGTATTCCCTGAGTCCTGAGTGAAGATTCATGGCTGAAAAGGTCCCGATGCACCCACGAAGCCGCTTGTCTCGCCCTGTCTTCCACGTCACAAAGAGTGGACTGAAAAGGCAAAAAACCATAAATACTCCAGCCTCTAGAGATGTTTGGTTGCTAAGGGGAGACCAAGGAGGAGTAAAAGAGCACGCAGGCGTGCACTTGCTTTCTCTCCCTCTAATACGCCCCAACAGACATGTTTTCTCAGCTGCAATCTGGCTGTAATAAAAGCCCACTCCCACCCTCAAAGGTAAAACCAACACCCCCCACCTTTTCAGCACACTCCTCTCTCCACCAGTGCTCTGTTTGCTTTCCATCAACTCCTCTGCAGCCACACGCTGCACTGTCTCCTCA
The DNA here is from genome assembly GCA_033558185.1 of Dromococcyx pavoninus. Lineage (NCBI taxonomy): Eukaryota > Metazoa > Chordata > Aves > Cuculiformes > Neomorphidae > Dromococcyx > Dromococcyx pavoninus. The sequence goes on from JAUMJL010001833.1 coordinate 19,124, forward strand.
TGAGTGATACAGTTACTGGACCCCACTGATTACCTCTGTGAGTACCAGCCTCGCTCAGTAGCATTCAACACTTTACGTGACAACCCATATAAAAATTAATACAGGTCAAGAAAATAAGATTACTTATTTGCCATATCATTGAACCTGAAAGACCCCCCAAGCATTCAACAAACCATCTATAATTCAGGTTTGTGACAAAGCTTTTTTTTTTCCAGGGATAAAAAGCAAGCCCAGAGGTTCCACCCCCCCTGCCATTATTTCCATGAGGATCTGACTTCTGGGTCCATCCCTCGGGTTTCAGTTTATGGTCACATCGTTTGCTTACCTTACATTTGAACTGTATTTACACAGATTCTCTCCTGTTGAACACCTATCTAAACGACTATACTCTTCCTACTCCAACATCACAAGGATTTCTACTTCCCTGCCTACTATCACGACTTTACAGATGTAACAGTAAACTCTCAAATTCAGCAGGTGCATTACTATCTGTTAAACTAGAAGCCATGGCTAAGCCCCCAAGAGCAAGAACAACAGTATTCAGAAGAGCCCTGTGAAGAGGTCAATAGGTAAAGACAACTGTGAATACTAAACACAAGCAGTTCATATTCCCAGAAATGAGTGAAGCTGCAAACAGCTGTAGAGAGAAAGAGTAAAGAAAGGACAGCAAGTGGCTGCAGCTCTATAAGAACATCCAAACATCTGGAAAACATTCCAAGGTGATAGATGACACTGATATAATTACAAAACTAGGATGATTGGTCTTACTTTTTCAGATTAGAGAGTACTGAATACAAGATGCAGTCACTCTGAACCCAAGCATAAATTGTTGGTGATTCCAAACATCAGTCTATGGATTTTTATTGAACTTTGAAAGGTAAGTAATAAGATACAGAATATGCACTGTTGAGAAAAGAATGTTCTGAAATTAAACAGACATTGGCAGGAGTTCCAAAACACGAAAACAGAATAACTGATTCTACATCAGAGTGCAGACACCTGCTTCCCTCAAACTCCTGAAGCTCTTGTAAGCAATATATATCTGCAGTAAGTGTTACAAAAAACACGAAGGCATTCTGTTCAGACAACAAAATCAGCATGGAGTGTGCATGATTTCTCAAATACAGGCAGCAGAGCTTCTTATGTTGCAGTAGTTAGAACACTCTTTAAATCGTAGTGACAAAGCAATGCCCAGTGGTGTTCCTCAGGGCAACAATGGGATTAAAACTCTATCACAGCATAAATCCATCATGCAGAATCTCGTTACCAGCTGTGACTGACAGCAGTACTACCCAAAATACCAAACAGCCTTTTAGTTATAATTGTGAAGTATTTTGCCACAGAGGAAGTTGAAACATTCTTCCATAACTGTCGGCCACCTCACGGGTGCCTGACCAAGACACAGGATTTACCATTCCAGTTTTCCATCAACACTTCAAGGCACTTTAAGGATATCATTCCTCTACATTTTCATCTAGCTACATATGTTGAAACAGAAAACAGAAACAGAGCATAAGAAAATACATTAGAAAGCTTACTGAAAAAAGATACTAAGCTTACAGAGGAGATTTCTGAGAAACATCACTGTCAGTGATGCTCAGTGGAAATTTAGCTCAATCTAATGAAAGTTGCAAAGCCGTTACTTAGCCCATGCAACACTCAGCCCAAACAGAAAAGGGGAGAGAGAAAATGAAAAGCATCGTAGACAGAATACAAATCTAAGTAAGTCCCTTCTCTCCTCCAATCCAAATTACAGGTTCACGTTTCTAATTCACCTGTCTTCTTCCAAAAAATATTTCCACTGAGCTATGACACAGCTTTCTGCATCCTTAATAGAAGAGGTACTACCAGAAAGGACCGGATAGTTACATTCAGAAGGCTGTCATATTTTAAAATACCTTAAAGCACATTTTAAAGAATTTTTCACTGTGGTCAAACCATATGATATATGGTTTTGTACAAGTACAAAAAAATTCGCTACTGTAAAGTTTTTCACTGTAGAAAAGACATTGTTTCTGTATCTGAAGAATAAATGCGCTCAGCAAATTGCAGGTGCAGCTGACAATAAGTCAATTGTTCCAGAGCCCCTCTATTTCCCAGATGCACTGAGAAAAGTCACAACAACCTCCTGCCCGAGTTCACCCAAGAGCACTTACCAGCACTCTGCAGTCTCATCCCTAGCAGATTACGGCAACTGCTTTCCCCCAGTCACAACATCCTACTTAGGTGTGTTTGATGAGAGTTTGCTAGGCTGAGGAGATGGGAATTTGAGCAACTAAAGACTGGCTTCTCCAGTTGCAACTACAAAGCGAATTTTAAAGTAGCAAAACATAGTTTGTTCAAATCAGAATTCACCTTGTACCAGGAAAAAAACTGTTACAGTACAGATTTTACGAAGCAAGCATCTTATTATTTGTCTTGCATGACAACTAGAAACTTGCATGGTGTAATTTAGTACCAGTTGGAAATACCTACTATTAAAAAAAGAAAAACAAAGACAAGTACAAAAGTGGAAGAAGTGACCAATTAAGTAACTTGCACACCACACAGGTTCAAAATTGTAAGGCCTTCAGTAACCTGAATAGCAAAGGGGATATTTTTTTTCATTTACCAAGTTAAACTAGACATAACTACAAGTCTTGCAATGACACCTTCTCTACATAGATGTGTGAATATCACTGCTAAGACATATGTAAGGTTCCCTTACACCACAGGTACCTACCCATGCAATAATTCCCATCCAGATTATCATCCATGTGCATATCCTCTCAGGCTGGTAAATGGAATTCATGATAGTGTTCGGGTCAGTCCCATAACTTTTAAGTTATTACTCCGTTCATGCAGAATCCTGACCCTCACAACTATTTCTATCTTTGCAGCACCAATTCAAAACATTGGTTATGAGAAACAGTCAGGACAAACCCCTGCATCCTTCTGTTCCTTCTATCACCAGTCTCTCTTCTGCTGTCCAGAGACACTTCTGGTACATATCTTTGTTTTGTTCAAAGACCTCTTACATGAACATCAATCATGTTAGAAAGGACAACAATGCAAATGACTTATGTATTTTCACTTTGCTTACTTTTGTAATTGATAACATTTGGCCCAAAGTTCATTACAAGACTGTCTCAAGTGTGACAGATCATCTCCGTGTGCGGCTCCACAAGAGAGCAAACCCTACGTTTTTCCCTGGGGTGCATCCAACTATTTGCTAGAAGCAACAGCACAAATGCCGAAACATAAGAAAGTTCAGGCAGGCATTTGCCTGGAGGGGAGGAAAAGAGAAGAGCTGGTTTTGCTTTGGAGTGCAGATCTAAAAAAGCTTCCAGTTATCAGCACAGAAATACCCAATGACTGATTTCTAACTTCTCAAATTTGGACATAAAATTCAAACAGCTGAGATTTCAGAAAAAAACATCCTTTTTGAAACCAGTCAACAGGAACAGCAACAAAACCAGCTAGAAATCTCCTTCAACACCAGAAGAATGAATCTCTATAAAATAATATCTTATTGACTGAAAAACGGAACGAGATAAAAAAAACCCTTTGTATTTCAAGTGAAAAAGTAATAAGCAGATTAATGTATGATTTTCTAAAAGGAGACTACTTAGCTTAGGTACGAAAAACAACAACAGAAACATTTCCATCTGGGGAGTCCCTGGAACTATTCTATATTCTAATCCAGAGCATTGCTCCCTTCACTTGTATTTACAATATTAAACAGCTTAGTCTGCAGCAGCATTCAGAACATGTATCCATAATCCCACTCAGATAATAACTGCATGGATGCACAACCTATATTGACACTGACAGCCAATAAGGTGGGGAGACATTCAACATACGGAGAAAGTCCTTGACTTGTTTAAGCCAACGCTCCTTTACATCAATTTAAAATTCATTAACTGAAATTAAGGATGTCAACAACTTTTTATTCTGTCTGTTGTTGTGGAGGTGGCCCCTGGAGGAGTGTCAGAAGGCATATCTGTCATGGATGTCCCCCATATAATTCTTCCACCAAACATTTTAACAACATTAACATTTCCACACCTGCGCATTCAACCTGCAGATAAACAAATCTCACCAAAGCAAAACACCTTCATAAATCCTTCTCACTTCTCATTCACACCTCCTTTCTTCTTAACCTTGGTATCGCCCTTGAAAGTTAACTTTCCATTTCTCCCCATATTGCTCAACTGGCACTATCTCCATAACACAGTTTTTCAGTTCCACTACTGCCAAATTTTTGGCTCCCCTCCCTGCTAAACCCATTTAACCTGGAAACTACTCCCTTTCACTTGCTTCACAGAACGAAGTCTCTCCCCTTCTCCCTTCACCAAGGTAGTGCCTGACATTAGAAAAAGGATCCTCTCGAAATCAATGACCTAATTTTACTGTTTTCTGAAAACTCTTAATTTCAGTTTTACTCTTTCTTTCAGTACAATTTCATGGGAGGCACGGTGCAGTTAATTTTTGCCGAGGGATCTATTTAAAAAGAAGGAGCAGCACACTTTAACAGAACATTATGAGCTTTGTGCTCCTCCATAAAGTATGCACCGTCTCACACAACACATCAGACTGCAAGCTGAAGAAGCAGCACGCTTCCTTACATTTTGCCTGGCTCTCCCTCTGTATAGCTAAGCAGGTTCTCCCTTGAAGGCCACACTTCAAAGCTCCACTCACCTCCTCCAACAAACAGAGCGGAATATTTTGACTCTTTAGCAAGCTTACAGTGCATCATTTTTTGTTTTCAATAGACAAAGAAAGCCGTAGAACGCCTCCCTGCATACCAGGTTTCCCATTTTCCAGAGGAAACCCCTCATCCCTCCCCAGCCAAACCATAGCTCTGATGCTGGTTTCTCAGCTTTCCTCCCGCACATGGATTTACTCACTAGGGGTCATTGGTAAATCGAGGAAGTCGTGGCTGAGGGAAACCATAGAGATGACAGTAGAGTACATCAAAGCAGTAGCAGCACATCTCCGCTGTCACCACCAGGTTCTTGGTGCTGTTGGCAGTTCCATTGGGCCGAGTAAGTGGGCTCAGAGCTCCTGAAGTGGGATTCATTCGCGTAATTGGGGAATTTCCTGGGCCCAAAGTCAAGTCAGATACGTTCTCCCTTCCATTATTCCCATCTGTGTGCTGGTGGTTCTGAAGAGGACCTGAACTGGAGCCCGGTACAGTTGTGGCCTGATTCCCATGACTGTGTGTTCCACTCCCAGACAGTTTGGGCTTCTTTACCCCACAACAGCCAGCAGCCAGCTTGGGCTCAAGTGGAGGAACACAGCGTCTTTTTCCCATCCTGCTTCAAAACTCGTTGCCTGGAGCACTGCAGAACCCTGGCAAAAGAGGGGGTGGGGGAGGAAAAAGCAATACACAAAACAGTTACAGGAGAAAAAATAACAGCCGCTTCCTTGCTTCTGCTAAGGTGACAGAGAGGTTTGCTTTTGCAACAAAAAGAGGAAGAAAACCTTTGCAGCACACAACCCAGTACAGAACTAAAACCAGTTCAGCGAGCAGAATGGGTGTTTTCACACACAAATTGAGAGTGTGTAAACAAAGTGCGTGGAAAGTTATTGGAGAGGTGTGCTGAACACTTTAACAGGCAGCTCATCACAAAAACATAATCAGCCTTCCCTTAAGAGGAATGAAATTGCAGGAGAATAGCAGAACAAAAGACAAAGAGACTTTGGCCTACAGCTACACCCCATCCATCGCTGTCCTGGATCACCTGTTCCCCCTCGATCAATGCCTGCAACATCGAAAAATGAACTACTGGAAATCCCCAAGCACATTTCCCTTCCCTGTTCTCAACAGAAGAGTGACAACAACTCCGAATGACACCTTCAGGGGCTGGACTCCCACAGGTGCTGTCCTTGATTTAGCATTTGCTTAAGCGAGACACAAAGAGAAGCTCTAAGCACCGAACCACCATTTTCCAAACAACTGATTGTGTTCCAGACTCCACGAACCAGGATCTGCGTCAACTTTCTAGGATGAAGCAAGTCAATGGTGCTCATCAGTAAAGGTGCAGGGTGTGCAGCTGGGATACGAGGAGAGGAAGAGATGCAGACTGCGCACAGTCTGCATAGAGGAAAGTGGTAATGGCAGGAAACAGATATGGTATAAAAAGGAAACCCAGAAGTGTTTGCAACGAGAATGTGAGCTCTTGCATCACAAAAAGGGGTGGAACAAACACAGGGAGGAAAGCCTCTGCAGACAAAAATGAACAAGGATGGTAGGCAAGTGCCAGATGTCAAGGGTAGGAAGTTAATTCAGTGTAATTATCTCATCACCACGAGATCTAAACACACAAAGGGAGGAAAAGACAATTCCCCATCCGTCAAATGGGGTTAAAAGCACAGACACGCAAGTCACAGAGAACGCAATGGAGAACTGGAAGTCACGCTCAGCTACTTCTTTAACCACCAGGGAATCCCGCCAGCTCTGCGAAGTGTATCTCGATGGGGGCTGAACTAACAGCATGGACACAGAATGGGGGTGATATATGCTGAAATTCACAGTGCAACAACTCCCTTCTCTGCGCCTGCAAACACTGCAAGCTGTATCCATGAAGCTTCACCAGCCATCCTAAAAGTCACACAAATCTGATCTGGACCAGAACGGGTATGAGACACGATGAGAGAGAGAGAGGTGGCACTCAACTTCAAGGTTCTAAAGCAATAACCTGCAGAAGGAACTTTAGATGACCCTAAAGATCACCCAGTTCCAACCCCTTGCCATGGGCAGGGACACCTCCCACTGGATCAGGGTGCTCAAAGCCCCATCCAACCTGGCCTTGAACACATCCAGGGATGGGGCAGCCACCACTTCTCTGGGCAACCCGTGCCAGGGCCTCATCACCCTCACAGGAAAACATTTCTTTCCAAGTTCTATTTAAATCTCCTCTCTTTCAGATGAAAAACGTTTCTCCTTGTCCTGTCCCTGCGCTCCCTGATCAAGAGCCCCTCCCCAGCTTTCCTGGAGCCGCTTTAAGGGCTGAAAGGCTGCTGTGAGGTCTGTGATAACCTACAAATGTTAGAAAATCACACTACTCAAGACTGCTACAGAGCCAGGACGAGCAGCAGGAAGCTTCCTCAACACGACGAAAATCACCCTTTTCCCTCTGCTCTCTCCCTTCCCAGCAACAGAAGCAGAACTTTGAAGAAGTGAACGTGCCATGTTCTCCAGCGCCTGTGGGAAGTTACCCATGGGCTCAGAGAAGATGAGAAGTGTGTTCCCACCAGGGCCAGCCTTGCGGGGGGAATCAGTTATTTATTATCATCCTCCTCACACACGTCCTGGGAGCAACTCCTGCAGCGAACCCTGCTCCGGAGCAGCCAAACCACCCCCACTGTCCCCTCACCCACACCCTGTTAACCCCTTCACCGCCGCCTCCTCCTTCCTCCGTTAAATCCTCCCCGGCTGTCCCCGAGTCACACCGGTAACTCCATTCCCCGCCGTACCCGTCACCATCGTTAACCCCTTCCCCGACACTCCTCGATTTCCGTTAACCCCTTCCCGACTGTCTCCCTCACTCCCCTCGTTAACCCCTTCCCGACTGTCTCCCTCACTCCCCTCGTTAACCCCTTCCCGACTGTCCCGCTCACAACTCCGTTAACCCGTCCCGTCACCCTCGTTAACCCCTTCCCCAACGTCCCCTCACATACCCCGCTAAACCCTTCCCTGCCGTCCCCACAGACCCCCATTAGCCCGTTCCCCGCTGCCCCCTCACACCTCCGTTAACCTCTTCTCCCGCTGTCCTACCATAAACTCCTTCCCCGCTGTGCCCCCACACTCCATCGTTAACCCCTTCCGTGCCATCCACTCAGACCCCCGTTAACCCCTTGCCCGCTGACCCTTCATTTGCCCATTAACCCCTTCCCCGCCGCCCTCCACTCCCCCATTAACCCCTTCCCCGTCGCCCTCCTCCCTCGGTCGCTCCCTCACACCCCACCTCCTGCGCCCGTCCCGGCCGCGGCTCCTCCTCGGCCTCAGCGCCGCCGCCGCCGCTGCTGCCCCGCCGCCTTCGTCCTCTCCCGCCTCATGGAGCCCTGAGCCCGGGCAAGGCTCCGCGGGGGAGCGGGGAGCGGGCAGCGCGGCGCGAGGCCTCCGCGATGCCGGCGCCTCCTCCCCGCCCGTGAGGTAAGGAGGGAAGAGGGGCATGGTCCGCCCGCCTCCCGTCGGCCCACGCGACCATAGAGACGAGAGGGAGTGGGCGCTCTGGCCCGCTACCAACCATAGAGACGCAAGACTTCCGCTCCCCGCCGGAGGGCGCGCGGGGGCCGGGCTCCCTGTCTACGTCATGTGACGCGCCGCACGTGCCAGGACAAACAAAGCGCCGGGGGCTCCCCCTCCCGCCCGCGCGTGCGGGGCCGGGCACGGGGGACACGGTCACCTGACGGGGCTGCCGCGCCGCCATTGGCCAACGGGTTCCAGGGGCGGTGCGCGCGCCCGGACCTGGTCATTCCGGAAAGAGGGGGCCGGGGAGTGCCGGCCGGCCTCCCGCAGCGGCTTCTCGCGGTGGTTCGCCCGGTGGCGCCCTCAGCGCCGGGTGCATACAGAGGCGTTGGGTTGGGGAAGACGTTGGGGAAGACGTTTGGGATCATCGAGTTCAACCGTACCTGTCTGCTACTGAACCGGATCCCTGAGAAACTCGTCTGCCCGTCTGTTAAATCCCTCCAGGGAGGGAGACTCCACCCCTGCCCTGGGCAGCCTCTGCCAGGGCCTCACCACGCTTTCACTAAAGAAATTTTTCCCAATATCCAATCTATCCCTCTCTTGGCGCAACTTGAGGCCGTTTCCTCTCATCCTATGACTTGTTACTTGAGAGAAGAGACCAGTACTCACCGCAAACTCCTCTCAGGGAGCTGCAGAGAGCAATAAAGTCTCCCCTCAGCCTTCCCTTCTCCAAGCTAAACAGTCCCAGGTCCCTCAGCCACATCCAGAGCCTCTGGGCTCCAGACCCTTCCCCAGCTCCGTTCCTTTCTCTGACGTTCTCTAGACCCCAATGTCTTTCTTGCACTGAGGGGCCCAAAACTGAACCCAGGATTTGAAGTGTGGCCTCATCAGTGCTGAGTCCAGGGGCACAATCACTTCCCTGCTCCTGCTGGGTACAATGGCTGAAATTAAAATCAGTCCTTGGAAGGTAATAGAATATAAGATTTCTGGGAAAATTTATACACATGCATGCACGTGGGAAACATATTCTCTCCCAGCTCTTGTCTCATTGATTGATGGGAATCATTCTGTCATGCGTGCAGTGCTGAAATAAAGGATGCTGCTTTCTAAAACTCCACAACAAGCCTTACAGAGTTCATTTGCCCACATTTTTGGTATCAGTAGAAGCCCCTCTGGGGCAGGGGTGGGGCAGGGGAGGCCTCGGGCTGACCACAGCGGGGGCAGTTTGGTTTGACAGGAGCAGCTCCCAGTGAGCCCAAGGTGAACTTGGGGTCCTGGCCCAGCACTGTTTTTCACCTGAAAAGACTGAGGTAAAAATAGCCCTGGCCACCAAGATGTGAACTGCATTTCTGGCTGGAAATAGAGTGTGGGTGGCTCTTTCTCCTACAGAGCCTCCATGGTGTCCGCAGCACTGGTATCGCCACCGTTGGGAGGCTATGGAACAGCACAATTCTTCCAGGTGAGAAGAATGCCTTGAACACCAACTTAGGAAAGCTAAGGTTACTACAGAAATTTTCACCAAGAATCAGATGAGTATAGCCTTGCAGAGATTAAAACTTTGCTCTTAATCCTTTCAAGCGTTACAATGGACCTGCAGTGCTCAATCCTGCTGTCTCTTCCCCGAAAGAATCATAGAATCACAGAATGGTTTGGGTCAGAAGGTCCCCCTCTTCCTGCCCCTGCACTCCCTGATCAAGAGCCCCTCCCCAGCTTTCCTGTAGCCCCTTCAGGTACTGGGAGGCTGCTCTAAGGTCTCTTCTCTTCTCCAGGCTAAACAAGCCCAACTCTTTGCCTGTCTTCATAGCAGAGATGCTCCAGCCCTTGGACCATCTCTGTGGTCTCCTCTGAACCAACTCCAACAGATCCATGTCCTTCCTGTGCTGAGCATTCCAGAGCTGGACACAGGATTCCAGGTGAGGTCTCACAAGAGTGGAGCAGGTTGGCTTTCTGGGCTGTGAGCACACATTCCTGGCTCATGTTGAGCTTCTCATCCACCAGCATCCAAGTCCTTCTTTTCTGGGCTGCTCTCAATTTGTTCTCCACCCAGCCTGTAATTGCATGTCAACTTGTTGAACTTCATGAGGTTTGCACAGCCCCTCCCCTCCAGCCTGTCCAGGTCCCTCTGGATGGTATCCCTTCCATCCCATGTATTGACCACACCACACAGCTTGGTGTCATTGGCAAACTTGCTGAGGGTGCCCTCAATCCCACTGTCCATGTCTATCCACACCTCGCCATTTCCTGTCAATACCTTGGATTTCACCCAAAAGCCCTTTGCCAGTGATGCAAAACAAGGTTTCAACCTTAAAGGCCACTTGGTGACAGTGAATAAGCTTCCTGCAGTCTGTACTAATAGTGCAGTGCCAGGGATTTATTACTGTGACAATGTCAACACTTGAAAGGTTGCACGTGTTCTGTTCCTGAAATACAAGGAATTTGAATCCCACCTTTTCATGTCTTAACTCTTGCATTTTAACTTGCACTGTGCCAGTCTCCTGCATTTCAAAATACACGTGTATACACACCCCGGAATGGAAAACTGCAGGGACTTTGATACCAGTTTTCTTTCTTCTAGCCAAGGAAATGAGCAGTTTTATTAACTTTCCTACCAAAGCTACACTATCATCATACTAGAATTGTATTTTACAATGGAAGTGGTTTTGTTTTCAAAAGTTAAATCAAGCTAATATGAAAATGAGATAGCTATCAAGACAATGGGAAAGTTGTTTTTTTTTGCATGTTATAGCCCCAGAACAGCATGAATACAAACATTCTACTCACTTCTCCAGTTACGAAATTAGAAATAAGGAATTAAATACCTTTTTTTCTAATCTGACATCTGAACGAACTCAGTTGTGAATAAAGTCAGGTAACAGCCCTATGACCAGATGAGACAAAAAAAAAAAGTATTCTTAAAACAGAATGAGTTCATTAAATCAAAGCCTCCTGCCAAGGAAACTAAAAATGAATTAATTTGACAACTTCCTAAAAAATTAAGGTTAAATGCATATGTGCCTGCGGGGCAACGCATATTGCATCTTCAGGAACAGAAACTGGAATGAAGTTAGCCTTCCCTGTTCACCACAGGAGGCTGAATACTTTCTGACCATCCCTTCTTCATCAACAAAAGGTTTCTTTCACAGCTTTAGCTTGTTTTTGAGCTCACAGGCTGAAGAGTTTCAGTAGTATAAAGGCATACAAACTGCTCACATACAAAAACCTCCAAGTCCTTTATTAATGTTTTCAGGATTTATGTGGTACATACAATTAACATTACACCAGCTACGGGAAGCCCTCTGTTGCAAGAGGTACTTCAAAACAAATATCCCAGAGCACCAACATAGATACGCGCACACAAACACTACAAAACCACTTTGAAATGATTCCCCTCACACTTTTTTCCTTTTTATTTTTTTCCCCCTCACTTGACAGCTAAGACTTCTGCACCATTGGAGATTCTGAACGTGGCAGATCTAGTGCAGTGGCACTGGGTTAAGAAGGCTATGTCAGACACTGGAAGGTCAGAAAAACAAGAACCAAATGGGGTACTGAAAGAAGTGTCATTTTCACTGCTTTGAAGCACGGCTGCTGCCTGGGTCAATCCCTGTATGTCAGCTTCCTGGTGTCCCTGCAGAGCCTCCTGCGTTACAGGTGTGCACGCACCTTGTGTTCTTTGATCCCTACCCTGCAGGAGGAGGAGCGCACTGCCCACCACACACGGCATCGCTAGTTCCAATGAGTACGCACTGACACAGCAGGAGGGTTAGACAAATGGGGTTGGAAAGACTTGAAAAAGGGATGAGCCTGAGAGAAATCTTTGTTCATTATGACAGATCAGTGACAATCCCTTCAGGTCACCGGGCTTCACATGTCCATCTGTTGCCATCTGCTCCCTAAACTCATCCTTTTTATTCAGATGCTCTGCTTAAAAAGAAACGCAAACTACAAAAAGGTTCAATTCCATTCTGTACACATTCTCCATTTCCAGAGTCGTCATTGTTCTGGCTTTATGCCTTCTCCTTTCGCTTTAATTTGGATACTTTCTTTACAGTTCCATTCTTGTTTAGAAGCTTCAGAACACGATCCTTGTGATCCAAGACCTTTAGCATGGAGTCTCGAGCCTCATTGATTTGATCCATCACAAGTTTACACCTCTGCATATTCCCCTGAAATGAAACACTTGTCATTAGTAGCAGAACCTCTAATCCATGGCTGTCAAACTCCCAGCTCCCACTGCTCTCCCGCAGCATAACGCGTGTCACACGCTGCACATGTGCCCAGTGCTGGCAGGAGCCCAGGGACAAGGACCTTGGTGCTGCCAACGGAGAGAAACAAAGTGCTGGGCTGGATAAGACAAGGTGGAGGGATGGATTCTGCTTATGAGTTTGACACCCCTGCTCTAGCCTAAGCAATCCCTGTACCTTTTCCTAATGCCACTCGTTAACTGGTGGCACTGGAAACACAGGAATTTTACCTGTGTGAGTTTATTAAGCCAGCTTTAGCTCTTACTGACCACAGTAGGATTTCTGTAGCTATGGGTAAGCAGTTCTGTGGGGCTGGCAGGGCAGAGGAACCTACCTGTATCAGCTCATTGATTCGATGCAAGTCATCATCGGTCGCTGCCTTTTTCTTAGGAATGAGGCCCTCCTGCAGGGCAGTCAGTCTCTCGTAGACATCGTGCTCCAGGTCTGTCTAAAAGACATGAGCCCTTCATGAGCGGGTTTGCCTCTGGGACATAAAGCGTTCGCCCGCATTAAGAAAGCTCCACAGAGATGATAACCTGTTCCCCTCTCGGCTGCTCATGTCAGTAATTCAGAAGGTGGAGTCTCTGATGTGGAGTGTGGCACTGTCAGTCTTACTGACATCCTATGCACAGGATTGCTCCACTTCTGAACAAACATGGATCCTGACCAGAACTGCTTCCCCTATTTCTCACAATACTATTCCAGGAATGCAGAGGTTTTGGGGAGTTTGGTGCTAGAATGCAGAGCACCTACCTCACCCCCAACCTGAAACAGAAGCATCCAGGAATGTGGATCAGTGCTGCCTCCTCAGATCAGCCGCACCATCCCAAACGGACGCTTCTTCAGACCTGTGCATCGGCAGGAGGGAGTTGCCAAATTTGATCATCTGTACAAAATACATCAGCTCTTATGTCTGGATCAAAACCAACACTCTGTTTTCAAGCCACTTACGCCACATTCCTGAAAAAGGGGAAAGCATGTCCCGCTCCCTTTGGGCACTACACACCAGCTCCTTTATTGTATCCCAGTGTCAGATGACCATATACTGAGTTTGTAAAAACATCCTCCTGTCTTACACAACTCCGTGGACCCCGCGTCGTAGGGAGCTGGCGAGCCCCTTTCACCTACCAGCTGCAGTAGCTGTGCTGCACAGAGATGCACCTTCCACCCTTGTGCCCGGCAGGATACACCCTTCTGATTGGCAATCTCCTGTAGCATCGCCTTCTTCTCTTCTGTCACCAGGAAAGACAAAGAGATGTTATTCAAATTGCAGGAGTTCACCAGGTCTCTCTTCTCAAACACAAACCTTGACCCACATTCTGCTCTCTCTACATCCCAAGAAACGAGGATGAGCAACATTTTGATTCAGACAGGTAAAGCTACCCATCTGCCGTGGATCTGACTGCTGCTCTCACTTATTAACAGGTTATCAGTATTTCCAAAGAAGTTCTATTCTATTCCATTTTTTTCCTCCTTTAACAAATATAGTGCTCAGTGATTCAAACACACTGCATGAAAAAGCAAGAGGTCCATCCTTTACCACTGAAATACCAACCTACCCCCTTCTTCATGTATTTACACAGCTGTGAAAGAAAAAACTCCCTTAAAACCCATTGCCTTCAAATGCTAAGATATTAGCTAAAAAGCCTAAAAAAAGTGTCTGATTTCTGTTGTCCTCATATTAGGAAAAAATCCTCTTTAAAAGCCCTTCTGTTAGTTGACAAGACGACTTATGCTAAACCTAGAATGTCTTCGATTGAACTGGCAAGTTTGTTAGGTGGTAAGAAAATCTCAAAGCCAAAACGCAGCTCATCACCACAGCACGTCACTGCTTTAAGGATTACATTCTTTACTAAGTTTCTGTCACTGTACATGAACAGAGTATTCCATAACCATACAATTTTTTCCTTTTACAAAACTATAGCTAATTTACGTAGTGCCTGACCCTTCTTTCCTCCTTTATCTTGAGAGCAGAAGAGACTCAGACAACACCTTGCTAATGAAAATCATTAGTTCACTTGGTCAACTCTTGTTTTCCAATTTTTGTGGGATTGCTTATCAACACTAGCACACTGACAATGCTCCCAAGACACTCTCAGCAGGGATGCTGAAGCTGTTCATGCCAGGTGAAGGAAGCTGACATGCTACAAGAAGCTGACTGACCTTTGACCCGGACATCACTGTATCTCTGGAAGTGGTGGTAAGCAGCTTTCCAAGGATTGCGATAATGACGGAGCAGCGTGATAGGTGGCCTTGGACGCACAGGAACATATCTCACACCTTCCTCATCTGGAAAAGTAGCCAGGGAGAATCCTACTATTAACTAGGTGAAAGTAGGAGATCAGCATGACACGATAACCCCAGCAGAAGATGAGTGAGCATCACGTCACACAGAATTACAGAATTCTTTAGGTTGGAAAAGACCTTTAAGATCATCAAGTCCAACTGTAAATCATCCAAAATGATACTCTCTGTATTGAGAAAGATCATTTTCCCTCAACACTGGTATACAGAAAGTGCCGGGAACAGATACTTGGATTCTGTATTATTTATATTTAGGAAGCAGGAGAATGAGAGAGCATCTTCTCTGAGAAGCAATAGAAGAGAAAATACAGACACTGGAATAGGAAAGTAAGACAGAGATGACTTTACCTATATATTCCTTTGGAGGAGATTTGCGCTTCTCTGCCTTCACCAGCAAATTTTTGGCAGTGGATTTCTCATCGTCAGTGCTGTTTGTTTCCATCATGTCCCCCTCCTCCGTGGAAATGACGTGCTGCTGCTTGCGGGGCTTCTTCCTTGGGGAGGCACCAGGGGGCAAATCACTCGCAGGCATTGAAAGGTTGTTGGCCAGCAATGCCAGAGACGGAGACACGGTACTTGTAGTCAAAGGAGGGACTGCTGAGAGGAAGGAGAGAGGAAAAAAGAGCCCAAACCATCAACAGCCTGAAGGTAATATACTGACACTGTCTGAACTCTACCTCCAACAGCAGTTCCCGTTTCAGAGCAGTGTGAAGAGTAGGAGCACTTCAGTTCCATATGTGTAGGTGGCCAGATATTATGCCAGCAGCAATTGGTAGGACAAGCCTATATGCCAAGGTCTTTACTGTCTCACATGCAAAGGCAATAAAGAATGAGAGTGGAGACAACTGTGCCTCATTTCCTTTGTATTTGAAGCTTATATTAGTTTAATGCTACAAAAAGGAATCCATGCCAACATCTGCCCTGTGTTACTGTAAAAAAAGACACCTTTGTATGCAGGCCAGTCAAGAGCAGGCAGGTCCCTTCCCTCTGGTAACACACGTAGAGAGCCACATGCAATCAGATGAGGACTGCAGTACTCTCCTTCCTACAGTGCTGTCAGCAGGCTACTGCACCCACCAAGGCACCTCCAGGTACGCAGCAGAGCAGCAGGAAGCTGGAGGGAACACTGGCATCCAGAGGGAAAAGCTCAGTCAGCTGTGACAAAGACCGCAGCAAGAAGTTTCTGGGATGGGATCTCTTGACAATTTCGCATACCCACAGCTGCCAGCAGAGACAAAAGAACCATGAAGACCTTAATGCTGTCTGCCTGTGCTCCAGAAAGTTCTGTAGCAAGCAGCTCCTGCCACCACAAAGGTGAGCGCGATGAAGCCAACAGCTAAACCAGAAATCCAATACTCAGGAATGTGAGATGCATTTGTATCAGTTTGCCACTGTACAGTGCCTGACCTGAGATCGCAAGGATCTGAATTGTACTCTGATGGCAACAATGGCCAGACTAGATAACTGAAGCAATATAATGAACACTTTAAGAAGTTCTAGAGCATATAACAAGTTCCAGAGACAATACTCATGAATGACAGGAGGGCCTTGTGAAGGCCTGGTTTGGTTACTGACTCTTCACATAAAAGAAACACCCTTGGACCTGAACAGCAGGATTTGTCAGAAAACTGAAATGAACTGAGCAGATCCATAACACATCGGTCCTGCTGCTACGTGTGTGCGCTTTAAGCCAGGAATCCACACAGAGCCTTTGCAGCTGGATCATCTGAACACAAACAAAACAGTCACAGTAACAAATGATTTCATGGGAGATCAGTAAGAAGGCAAAGAAGAACTCTATGAGTAACAAGGCATACAGGAACCCCTTGACTGGTGTTCTGTGCTACCACAAAAGAGATGTGATTTCATTTTCAGGATGGAAGTGTTGAAATCCTAATTGCTCCACAAAAGAAGCAACCTGATGAACAACCACCTACCAGATACTGGTCGCATTATGTCCACGGGCTCCATTTCCTCTTTGATTTTTATCTCTGGTACAGCAGGACCCAGCACGGCCGACAGGGAACCGCTCATGGTTGATGGAGGAGCAGACGCTGCCACAATTGTGGTAGAAGTTGGTGGAGCGGCTGGGACAGCTCCTGGAATGGTGGACAGTGCTGCTGCAGCCTGTGAGGTGGGACTGGCTGCTGCAATGATTGCTGGAATGGCAGAGGGGGGCTGCTGGGAGGTCGGGGGTATTGCAATGGTGGGCTGCTCGCTGCCTTGGTTAGACACTGCCTCCATGGACACAGGGACAGGAGTGGCCATCGACACATGGATTTCAGGTTTTGGCTTGGCACTGTAACATAAAGGAAAGCAAAACAAACTGAAGTTAACTGCAGCTCAGTCATGACCACCCAGCACCAAGTGAACAAGCCAAGCTGCATTCAGACTATCCATATGGGCAGGGTGGAAAAGGGAGAAAAGGAAGGAGGGAGGGGGGGGCAAAAAGGAAGGAGGGAGGGGGGGGAGAAAAGGAAGGAGGGAGGGGGGGGAGAAAAGGAAGGAGGGAGGGGGGGAGAAAAGGAAGGAGGGGGGGGGAGAAAAGGAAGGAGGGAGGGGGGGGAGAAAAGGAAGGAGGGAGGGGGAAGCTCAAATCAAACAAACATAATGCAATTACTATAGCTGGTTTTTGCCTGAAGCCTTACCCAGCAGGCCTTGGCGATCCAGATGTGCTTCGCATTGTGCTCTCAACGCGTGCACCAGCTACTTCAGGTGGCTGAGGTGGAATTAAGCTTTTCCGCACCGCCAGCCTGTAAGAGACAGCGCCAAGATGCAAAGGCAAATACATCCAAGAGCAAAGGTATCCAGCCCAGGACAGGAATTACAGCTGTATCACATTCTTGCCTTCAGTTTTACTCACCTGCTACAGAAAGAGTCTCATTGTACTTTTCACATTAGAGTTAAGTCTTATTTTATTTAAAGATAAAAGATCCGTTGCTCTGGCCTAGTTTCACCACCATTTAGGACTTCTCTAGGAAGGCCAGCTTTACTTTCATCTTACTGAGACCACCAGCCTCCAACAGCAGACAAACAGAGGTCTGGTCTGGCCATGTCACTGTCCTCCACTGCTCTTTCAAGACTGTCAGACAAGCACCCGCCTCATTTATTTGGATTTGACTGTCAAAGCCTGACTCCATCACCTCAAGCCCTGAATGTGGACGGCACGCAGCACAGGGCTGAACACATAAGAGTATTCTAGAGACCACCCGGTCTCCTGTGGGGCTGAAAGTCCAATTGTTCTCCAAACCTCTCAAATGGAAATATTCTTTAGTGCCCTACCTCTGCTTCTTTAATTTCTGTTTCAGTTTTACAGCCTGCAGCTTCTCTACCTTAAAAAAGGTTTCCACCCAAATAAAATAATATGCACATAAAATATTTTATAAAAAACCAATATGCAAATAAAACAATAAACCACATCAGTTCCAAATGTTTCCAGTCATTAGGAAAGAAGACATGCACTGTTAATTCTAAAGCTCTCTATTGCCTCTGTTCTGGCATTTAAAATTCAACAAACAAAGTATTTTAAGAGTTTAAGTTATTCCCTCCCTTTTTCTTAATCAGATTTCACTAATCCTATCCTTTCTACTCATCCACATATTCTTTCAAGAAAAGCACTGAGGACAAAGCACGGAAATTCTAATTTTAGTAGATTATGAAGTCTTTGTTTTTAATTACACTAAGCCAGAAAGCCTCTAATCTCCCTCAAATGGCCACTTTCAAGAGCCAGGAGACAAACAGTCCTTCTCATTTTATTACTGACAGTAAGAGAAAACCCTACTCTATCCCAGGGGAAGAAAAGAAGCGTGTTTCACAGATCAGCAGGTCACTCACAACCAGTGCTGACTGAATAACCTGTGAGAACCTTTTCTTATCTCTGCTGCAATGATTCAGTTTAGCCGGGCTAGGCTGCAAAGAAGTGTCATTCACACATCATCTTCAGTTCTACTCACCCATCCGTGGTTGGCTTCTTCCGGAGGATGCTCGGGCGTGGGGAAGAGCCCTGGGCTGGTGCACTGGCACTCTGGCTATGGGTCTGCACGACGGTAGTTGCTGCAGAAGCTGTGTTGAATGTGTTACTAATAGGATTGGCTACAATGGTGGCTCCATCTGCCAGGACTACTGCTGGGAAGGATGGACATTGACACAGCAGAGAGAAGAACAGATACAGAGAGGAGATAGCAGCAGTTACTTAAGGATATTTGATGTCAAGGCAGGTGTTTGCAGAGCACGTGTTGTCCATGCTCCCTCAGCTGCCTCCATCTTTAACTGCAGGGCTTTCAGAATGCTTTTTGTAAGCAATACCTTTGTAACAGGCAATCTGATCACTGAACCTTCTGCAGAGAAGGTGGAAACTATCTCCTGCCTAACAACTGCTGCTAAGGAAATAATCTTCTCCAGAAGAAATGGAAAACGCAGAAATTGCTAGGGATATCACTAACACAACTAGTCAACAGAAAAACACTCCCAGTGGAGTTCTTGTGGCAATGAATGCCACTTGTAAGTAAGCACCATCATATGTGTTTATATTCTGACCTTCTGCCAAAGCCTGTCTGGCCGACTACCTGATGCAGCAGTTACATGGTCAGGAAGTCACTGTGCAGCTTTGCAACAGCATAGTCTCCTGGCTGCCATATCCCACGTCTTCATTAAGGTGTTGGGATTTTATCAGACCAGTCACTTTTAATGAAATTTGGTTTCTGTCACAGTCCAGGATCAGATTACCAACTGCTGAAGGTAACAGGCCATATTTTAATTGCTACTGTGACCTAACAAGTAGCCAGAACATTTTGGAAAACATCATGTATTTGTAAATGACTCTTCCCACAAGGCCTTACTGAAGGCAACTGTTTAAGCTCAGGCATTACCAGTCTTTCCCACGGAAGGTACCCATTCAAAGCTACTCAAATACTCCACTTGCTACGCTTAAAGAAATAAATCAAGAAATACGTAAAAATATTTGCTGGGAGAATATGAAATGAATTTATTTACGTCCACTACTGGACCAGCAACAAGGTCACTGGTTAGAGTAAAAGGCAAAAAAAAGCCAGTGTTGCATGATGGAAGATGAGTGGCTTGGACTAGGTCCAACACAGGGACTTTACCTGAGGTCTTGGCGTCGGCTGGTGGCTGCTGAGCGCCAATCGGCGCTGGCTGCAGTCCTTGTGTCCCGATTGGCGCAGCAGGGTGGAGTCCTTGAGTCCCAATTGGTGCTGGCTGAATGCCCTGGGCACCAATTGGCGCTGGCTGAATGCCCTGGGCACCAATGGGAGCCGGCTGAATGCCCTGGATGTGACGGGCGTGAGAGGCATCTACAGTCATCAGCTGCATGGGATTCAGGTGGACAGTGGAGGCCACACCGACGCCAGTCTGAGCCGTGATGGCAGAGTTGGGTGCCTGGGCTGAAACTGGGAGCAGCAACACAGACACCTCGTCACGCCTGCCCAGGGCGTCACCTCGGTTCCCCCCAGCACCTCTTACTCAAGTATTTACTTTTGAAGACTACCAATCTGCCAGCCTCCTTGGAGCAGGAGTATATTTTGGAGTGAGGAGGCCAGATTGTCTGCCAAAAGCCTGAAACATCACTGTTTACTGCCATTTATTTTCTATTTCAAATTGCAACAACAGAGAAGAGTTCAAGTTTAATCCTAATGTTAGACTCAAATTAGATTTCTGTATCCAGCTTCCGGTTTCAGAAAGCCACACACTATTTTTGCTGTCTTATTTTACAAAGCCTGATGTGCCAACACGTGACATTTTCCCTGCTTAGAAAAAATAATTAGCATAAATCAGAAGCCTAAGCCATTTTTTTTTCAAAAGACAGTCTTTCCACAGAGCTTATCATTGCATCAATTAAAAAACTCTAAACCTTTGTCTGTACAAAAGCAAGCAAAACGGAAACTTAGGCATAAGCACCTTAAAACAGGGCTGACTTCCTTATCCATTTTCCCCAACCACATAAACATAAAAGAAGTGTTCCTTAGCACAAGTGGACAAACTGTTCTGAAGTGGAGTACAGCCTCAACTGGCTCAGAACAGGGCTTGCAGTTACAGGCTGGACTCCACAGCTCAAATGAACACAAGACCTTTTTGTGGCACAACAACATTCCCAATGAAGCATCTATTCCAAAAAGTTCAATTCCTTTATTCGAACTGTGGTTCTGTTTTAGCAGATCCACTATCCCACGTATGACATTTAATAAAGCTCTCAGATTCCCTGCACCTCAGATTCCTGGATCTCCAGATTTCCAGTCTTTACAGGACAGAATCAGAATTTCTGCAGCCACACACAGAATGCAAGTGTGAACTTGCCAACAAAGGCCTTGTTTGGTAACAACGGAGAGCCCTCTCAGCACAGTGAAAGCTGGTTTTGTCATGGTCACAGGATTTCAATCAAGTTCTTTTGCTGACAAGACACTCAACACAGCTGTCAAAATCTTCAAATCTGGTTCCAGGTCCCTGAAAACAGCTTCTGGGACCAAAGTACGGCACATAAAATCTCTTAGTAGAACACCTTATGTGAGGCACTCTTGCTGCAGAACTTTCTATTCAACAAAACCCTTTTGAGAGACTACATAAACAAAAATGAGCTTTTCAGGAGCCAAAGTCAACATTTTTCCTCAAAGTTCTGTGTTAACTCTCCTCATCTCAGTGAACTGTTAAAAAGTCTGCTCTGCTGGGCTCCACAGAGTGCATGTCCCTCCTGACAAACTGAATCCTCTGAATTGTCACCAGTTACTGCCATGAGCAGTACCTTCACCTGATGCTCTAAGTTACTTTAACAAGCAAAATGCCTCTCTCAATGAGCTCCTGCTGAAAAACCTACTTCTGCTTTGTAAAAAACTAGCCCTAGGCAACCTCACCCCAACCTGCTACCACACCTGGAGCTCCTAACAGCCTGTGTCATGTTCTATCAGGGGCTCTGTAACACTTCCTTGACCACCTGTCCCTTCTGTGAGTACTTTAATGATCCTGAAGCCCACCCCAAACCCTCACAGGGCTTATAGTCAGGACTTGCAGCTTTTCACTGGAATTTCAGTGACTGTAAGAGCAGGCCCTGGTAACTTGGCAAATCTCTGCGCGTACTTTGCCATCCAGCAAATGGGCTTTGCCACCTTCCAAATTCCCTCTACACTGCTCAAGGGCAACATGCTGCCACCACACACAGATATTACATGAAAAGCCAAACCATGCATATTCCTACAGTTTGAATTGTGGAAACGACCACGTTACAGAAAACGGTCCTAACCCCCCCATAAGGTACAAGTGCTACAAATGTCAAAGAATGACATACGTTTGGGTTGGTTACATGGGCTCACGCTGCACATCATCTTTGGTTCAAACACATTAACTGCTTCATTCTTTTGAAAAGAACACGAATGGGGAAGTGTGCAATGCAGCTAATTTTTTCCATTTGTGGTTCAGGTTTCTCTCTCAAACTGCACACTGATGCATGAAGAGACTGAGGGGCTTGTCAGAACACCAGGGAGTGAACACACAATGAGCTGCTTCAGTTTGGAGAAGCTGAACTGTTCTCATTTGTGGAATCAATAACTTCCACTTACAGAGATGCAAATGCTTGACTACCAAATGTGGAACTCCTCAGAAAATTAGCTATATTTAGCAGGCCCCCGAAGCAGTTCAGTGCCCCTTACCTGTGAGTTTGTCTCTCAGCCACAAGTCATCACAGATCGTGTGTGACAAACTGCCAAGAGTCGAGTGCAAAAGCCTCTTGGCTTCTCCCACCACTGAAGCTCACACACCAGTTAGTGACTAAGGAGAGCACAAAACCAGGTTGCCCCAGAGCCTCTCACCTGGGTACTGGCGAATGGTGGACACTGAGCTGGTGATGGGCGTGTAGGTGTGCGCAGTCAAAGGGTAGGCAGAAGGTGGGTATGTTGGCAAGAAATACTGGAACTGGACAGGCACCGACTGCCTACAGGCATGAAAAAGAGTTAGTGTCTCACACACAATCTCAATAGCTCATCTCAACCCCTGCCCCTGGGCCACCCCGCAGGTTTGGTGATCTCAAGCATCACAAGCTATCAAGTATCTCAGCTATCACGATTAATTCAAAATTAACAAATTGTCCCCATTCCTATTTTTCAAAATTTGTTTCCAGCATTTCAGAATCCACAAAAGCATCCAGGCACTCAAAACCTTTCATACATCCTGTCATTCACAGAGCTGCTATTTCCTCACCTGTTGTCATTTCTGGTCTCCATTGCTACTGGGTTTGGAGATGCCCGGTGACTGGAGAGGGGTATGAGATTACTTCTCTCTGCTGTGTAATCAGACTGGATCCGGGGAGAAGTATGTGTGATCTGCTGAGGAACCACTTTAGCTGCATAAAAACAAACATGTAATCAGTTGACAGTCATAGGAAAAGCTGGAAGACACTACAAAGGCGAGATTAATTCTCCTGACAAAAAACCCAAGACTACTGTCCCACCATCCCAAACAAAACCCCACCCCATCTCCAGATGATTTTCTGCCTGCATGGATGACACCGTTCCTCAACAGGAAGAAACAAGGGAAATGAAGCATTTTTCATCAATCTATACCAGCATAGCAAGACATTATAAATGCACATAAAAGTTCTGCTTAGTAACAGATTAAGTTACTCTAGCACTGAGATGAGACTCATCAGCCCAATCCTTTCTGCTGGCAAGAACTTATTTATCCAAGCTTTCAAAATAAGGACGTGACAGAGACCAAGGGAAATGAGATCAAGGTAGACAAGTACACATAGAGGCCAAGAAAAGACAGACAGACAGACAGAGAGACAGACAGAGAGAAAACACCTATAAAAGCTTTACGAGAAACATCAATGTACCAAGATACAACCTCGCTCCTTGGAAATTTTTGGCAGGGAAAGATATTACAAGATCTCAAAGAAGAAGAGGAGACCATTAGGAAAACCGAAAAGGACACTTATGTGGTTCTGCAGGAAATGCAGATTCCACGTTTTGGCAAAGAAGTTTCTAACCTTCAGACCTTAGTGCTTTACCTCCAAAGGCGCACGCTAACCAAACTCAACTAGGCCACACCCAACAGCTCAAGAAGCACGGGAAAGAACTTGCAAAATCAACTATGAAAGCCTTATTCTATCACGAAGCAGTTACAGCTTCTAGTATACACAATGCTGGTTCTGAAATGCCAAACAGCCCAAGTTCATCTAAAAATTCAATTGAGTACATTAATGAGTCATTTTATTACTTACTCCTCCTAGAACAGCTATTTCTTCCCAATATTAAGAAAGTTATGCCACAGTAGACCTGTTAATTGGTTTCTCCCAGCATGAACTAATTTTCTTCCCCTCCTTGATTTCTAATATGCACAAACACTACTTGTATCAATAGGAAACTGAAGCATCAGTTACACAGTCTTCTTAAAACTGAAATCACTCACCAACTGGGATGTTTGAGGTTGTGACAGCTGTAGCATGGGAAGAATGGGAGGGCATTGTCATGGTGACAATGGTGCTTGTAGGTGCCTGAGTGTGAGACACAGAACCTAAAGAAAACAAAAAAAACCCATACAAGATCTTTCTACAGAGCCCAATCACCCCAGTCTATCGATATCCAAATAAAGAGGCCAAAAAATCCAAGCCATACAATCTCCCCAAAGAACCCAGTAATTTCTCTCCCAAAATCTGCTCATGCACTTCCAAATGCAGTCTTTCTCACAAAGAAATCCCCAGAAGTAATCAGGTCCCATCTTCAAGATGGAAAACCAACAGAGAGCAACAACAAAATCCACACCCCACAGCAGCATCAGGAATACTCACCAGCTGTGGTTGCTGAAGCAATTGTATTTGTTGCCAAAATAGGTGCCACCGTTGCTGCTGCCACTGGAGTACCAGTACTGAAAATGGTTTTCTATGAAAAGCAAAGCAGAATTTCAAGTTAAAAGACCAGCCCATGTAAAATACTTACTCAGCATGGAATGAGACTGCATTGACTGGAAAGTACATGTGTTTCTAACCCAATACTAACTCCTTTCCCAAACTTAACTTTAGGGCTCAAGACACAAACAAAAGAGCTGTCTCAAAGAAGCAAGAGGTTTTTTTTTCCTTCTTGCAGCTTACCTGAGCCATGGTGTGGAGCTGTGGCTTCTGTGTTCCTATAGCTGGGTGAGAGGGCAGTGTAATCCGAGTAGCTGTATCCCGCGGCTGTGCGGGTCGCTGAATGCTAATAGCTGCAGAAGGTGGGTGCTGCTGGATAGACAGGGTGGGCCGACTAGAGAGAAAGGAAAATAATCATGGAGACAACAATGTGGATACCAAACATGAAAGACGATGCAGGAACACACATCAGGCCTTGGTCTCTTTTTGAAAGCAGGACTGCCACGAAATATATAGCCAAGTTTTTTATCCTGCTTGAACTATGCTGTTCTGTCCTCACCTTCCAAAGTACCAACCTGCAGGGCAAACCTGGCAATAGTGCCTACAGGTTCATAAAAAAAAGACTTTGTCACAGATGCTTCTCAACATTCATGTTATTTTTTCCACTGTGCCTTCATAAAAAAGACAGGCTGAATTAGCCACAAGTCCGTAAAACAGAAACTCTGCCTTCCAGGAAGCAGATCACAATGGATTCACTAAGCTCACTCTTTCTCAGAGAACAGAGCAACAGTTCACATTCACAGTAATTTTTCTGCCCAGCACTAAAATTATAGTGCAAGCACTACTATTTTTGTATTGTGTCATCCCACATCTAGAGGATGACCAGCTCTGGATGGTTAATGTGTATGACGCCCCTCCATGCAGCCTCCATACAGTTGGAGCACTGCAGATTCCAAATTGCCTTTACCTGAGGGTTGACTCCGTAGCGTGTGCTGCTGTTGTAGTTATAACAGGGGACTGAGCTCTTGTGGCCGAAACAGTTGCCACTACAGCTGGAGGAATAGCGCTCGAAGTTGTCACGGGAGGACGAGACTATAAAAACCAGTCAAAATGAGACACATTCAGAAGTGAAATTACACTGTTCAGAAAATAACTAGGAATTACTTGGTTAAAACTGGTTTTCCTACATCTTATCACTAAGTTTTGGCATTCCTTCTGAATTGATCTGCAAACTCCTAAGGGAATCTGTCCTGTTTTTCAAATCAGGTACGTAACAGGAATTGGTAACCAAAGTGAATATTAATGGATCCCTTGAAAGTTTTCAGGAAAAAAGCAAAGGTCAGATCCCTTCAGAATGAAAAGAAACCCTGATCCAAGTTCACTCAGTAAGCCAAACATTGGGATCCTAACTGAAGGCACCAAGTAAAGAAGTTTATCCCAGCACTGAACACTCGTATGACAGCTACAACCCTCTTCTTCTATGTGTACATAAGTGAAGATGTACAGAAGCATATTCCAATGAGGGTTTTTTTAATTCTATGTCAATGCATGTGTTTAAGAATAAACCAAGGCAAGCATACAGCACCACTTTTCAAACTTTAAAACTTGAGTATATCTGAACTAAACCCTCTACCAAGTTCCCAAACACTTTGCAGACAGTCAAAATCCCAATTTCTGCCTCCAAGTCTAGGAAGGAAACAAGCCCGCAGGACTAATGCAACCATTGTACTACTTGCTCCAAGAAACTGGTACCCAAGGAACAGAACTGGAAGAGAGCTGGCAGTAGCCTCAGCCTGGTAAATATGCAGTTACAGGTTCTGTATTATGACTCAGTGTCAGGAAGGATTTGGAGTTGGTGCTCAACATTGCAGGGCACAGCCTGGCTGCTACCTGCCTGGATTGGCTGGTGAATGATGTGCTGAACCGCTGGCTGAGCTGTGGCTGCATTTGGCAACTGGGAAGCTGGTCTCAGGACTGTCGTTACCTTCGAACTGGACATCACCGCAGCAGCTGCTGCACCTGGGAAACAAACCCCACAGGTTAAAATGCCGCACACACAAGTGGCTCAGTTATGATCACAGAGAGACTCCGGCCTTAGCTGGTTTGCATTTCAGTTTTAATGTATTCCATATGTACCTCAGTTCAGGTGACACTGATTTAAAGTAAAGCTTCCAACAAATATCCACGAGGTTCACAGAAGTATGTGGGGACAGGTAGGTATTATTTTAAATGAATTTGCTTTCTTGATAGTTCTTATTCCCCTATGATAACATTATATTACAAATCCAGCTATGGAAGTCAGTAGAAATAATCCAGTTTGATTACTGGGTTAACGTGCAAATAGGTCACCCAACACCAAGAACAATCTTACCGCACCTGACAAAGTTCAGAAGAAAAATACGTGTAATAGAAGAAAACACAAAACAAAAAACACCTTTTAAACCTGCCATTTGATTGATTGGTCTACTGCTTGCTGTCTCCTGACCATAAGAAGTCACTGCAGAAGGCAAACAGCCTTGAAATCATTTGATGGACTAGACTGCATAGCATCTGTAGATGCCCCTAACTGAAATTATTACCTCAAAAGTTAATATTCAAGCTGAGAGAAAGAGAGCAGGAAGAAAAGAGAAAACAGGTACTAATTATCAATATTAAGTTTGTGGCAGCTGTCCCACAAGAATCAAGTGAACAACACTACATTTAAGTCTGGCTACAAATAAAATAAGTTGCACAGTCCTTCCTCCTGCTCTAGTAAAAGAAGGTTAAGTTATCACTCATGTGAAGTGACCAAGTGAGTGACCAAGTAATATGCAATACGAAATAAAAACATAAATGGCCCTTTGAATTCAGACCAGTTTGAATTCAGACACAATGTATTGACCACAGCATTCGCAGTGAGGAGAACTTTATAGGTGGAAACTCGATGTGCCTCCTCTTGGGGAGGCACATCCAGCCTCTATCACACAGTGAGACCTGTACCTCGGGGCAGGTGGGAAGCTCCAATGTGTAGTGGAGGCCCGGGAGCACTGCTTCTGATGATGGACATCTGCACATTGGTAGCCATGATATGGTGCAGGTTGCTAGGGTGTCCCTGTAGAGTTAAAGAAATAACAAAATCCCAAATAAACAAAAAGACTTAATAGCCATGCTATTGCCAGACTCAAGTCCCACAGACAGGAAAGAGGTTTTGTAAAAAATACTTGGTGAGCAAAGGTTCCACAAATTAAAAAGCAAGTGGAGAAGGAGGCATACATTTCTACAGGGTAATGTTAGAGCCTGCTGACACTGCAGGAGTGCAAGATGTAAACATTTCTGTATTTCACTGATCTATCTTCCCTGTTGGCTTGTGACTGACAGTCAGCCAGCAGTCACCCCTGTATCAGCCAGGCCCTTCTGCCATTTTAAGACAAAGATTCACACCAACTGTGCAACAAAGTCAAGAGAATAGTAGGAACCTAGCAAATGATGCAACAAATTAATTATACTTTCTGGATGGACTTCCCAAGGATATTCATGAAGATAAAAATCCACTGAACCTGCACATCCTTAGGCAGCGGAACACAAATCCAACCACAGACACTTTACATCAAACCCTTCAGAGCTTTACTGATGAGCGTTCTGGCAAACCGGTTTCAGATCACAAGGACTGCCTCTGCAGTCAAAGTCAGAGGGGAAAAAAACTACTTACACCTCTCCCCCCCTCAAATTGTGTCACCACTGTATTAACAAGCATACACTGCAAAACCATAAACGCTCATCAGTCTCTTCTGATCTGCTTCCAGGAGAGCTGCAGAACACTGCAGTGATGAATTCCCGCAGTTTGTCTACACTAGGCTTTTCCAAGCGATAATGGAAGAGCAGGAGCTCTTAAGGAGTCAGCTGCATGGGAGCTTTTGGATAAGGCTCTGCTACTACAGCCTCACTGTGTTGCACGAGTTGGATGACTACAGCAAACCAGTAGTTTTACAAAGAGCTTGTGCTAGCTCAGTCTGAGGTTTAGTGCTTCAAGCAGAACTGATCCAACAGCCCGTGACCACTGTCTCTCCCTTCCCTCTGGCTGCAAGAACCCCTCAGCTGTACCAATATTAGTATTGATCTGACCCTGCAGAAAGAAAAAAAAAAAAAAAAACAACAGACCTGCTGCCCACTGATTGTTGCCACAGGAATCGTTGGAGCCTGTGGTATGCTGCTTTCCATGGTCACAGTAACTTGTCCAGGAACCTTTGTGGGAGCTGACAGAGTAGAGGGTGGAGCAGGAGCAATGGGCCGGCTGGGCATGGTGGGCTTCAAGGGAGGCTGCAGAAACAGACAGACAGAAACGTTGGCAATTCCAAATGACAGTTCAATGCTGAAGCAGAAATAATTTGGGAGGTTCAAAGCCAAAAGAAAAAGTCAGCTTTGAGCAAGGATAAGTATAGTTAAGTGTTTGGAGAGGAAGGATACGGGTCATTTCAAGCTATTCCATTTTCATTTGTGACAAAGAAATGGCATGTCCTAATGTACAGTAAAAGAGTCCCAAGAGGAATCTGTCAGGGCTGTGCTGTTTCCCTACGGACACTGGGCACAAACACTTAATTAGATCCTCCCATCCACTCCTGCAGAGAAAAGGGAAGATTTGAGACACTCTTCTCTTGAGAGAAACTACAACCACCCCCCTCAAAACCAAAGTTGTGACACTGAAGTTCTCAGTGCACCCCACAGAAGAGCAAATCTCATGAGGCAGCATAGTCAGAGGAAGCACAGAGGGAAAGACTAAGGGAAAAAAAAAAAGAATTGTGTTAAATGGAGTTAACTCCAGTTGGTGGCCGGTCACAAGCGGTGTCTCCAGGGCTCAGTGCTGGGGTTGGTTGTGTTTAACATCTTTGTCAATAATCTGGATTAAGGGATTGAGTGCATCCTCAATAAGTTTGCAGAAGACACTAAGATGGGTGGAAGTGTTGATTTGCTTGAAGGAAGGGAGGCTCTGCAGAGGGACCTGGACAAGCTGGGTCAATGGGCTGAGACCAACGGGATGAGTTTCAACAAGGCCAAGTGCTGGGTCCTGCCCTTGGGGTAAGTTTTTGGTGTAATTCGCTTTTGGAAACACTCTTAATTGTCACACAGACTGTATTTTTCCCCTACAAATAAAGTGAGCCCCCTCATTACCTTCATGAGTCCGTCTGAAAAGGAAAGTGGCACAGCTGGAGTCAGATGCGCTGGAGGTGCCGTCACTGTCACTGGGGCACCAGACTGGACAGGGTGGTGCTGTGTCAGCATCTGAACCTGAGGGTATGGCCGGACCACCACTGGCTCCTGCTTTTCTTCCCGAGGCTGCATTGAGCTGCCGGGGCCGATGTGCTCTCTGGGAGCCACATCTGAGTCACGACTGGATTCGTCGCTCACTGGTGGAAAAAAGAAAAGGAGACACTGAGGAAAACGGCAAACAGGTTAATGAGTTTGCACTGCCCACCTAGCAGGTAACTTCTGTAAAGCCTTTGACATAGCCCCACACACAATCCTTCTCTCTAAATTGGAGGGATATGGATTTGATTGGTGGACTGTTCGCTGCATAAGGAACTGGTTGGACAGTCACATCCATAGATCAGTGGTCAAACGGCTCCATGTCCAGAGGGAGACCCGTGACAAGTGGTGTCCCTCAGGGGACACATACTGGAACTGTACTGTTAGATATTTTCATTGATGATATTGACAGCAGGATAGAGTGCACCCACAGCGAACCTGCAGATGACAACAAGCTGAGTGGGGCAGTGGGCACACCAGAAGGACAGGTTTGTCATCCAGAGGGACCTGGACAGGCTGGAGAAGTGGATCTGTGTGAACTTCATGAGGTTCAAAAAGGCCAAATACAAGGTCCTACACCTGGGTCAGGGCAATCTGCAGTTTCAATACAGGATACAGTTTCAATACATGCTTGAGAGCAGCCCTGAGGAGGGGCTTGGGGATGAGAAGCTCCACATGAGCCGGTAATGTGCGCTCGCAGCCCTGAAGGCCAACCATGTCCTGGGCTGCATCAAAAGCAGCATTGCCAGCAGGGCCCAGAAGCGGATTCTGCCCCTCTCCTCTGCTCCTGTGAGACCCCACCTGGAGTCCTGTGCCCAGTTCTGGAATCCCCAACATAAGAAGTCTATGGAACTGTTGGAATGGGTCCAGAGGCTGCTACGATGATCTAAGGCTGAAGCACCTCTGCTATGAGTACAGGCTGAGAGAGTTGGGCTTCTCTGGAGAAGAGGGACCTTATTGTGGCCTTCCAGTACTGAAAAGGGCTACAGGAAAGCTGAGAAAGCACTTTTTACAAGGGCCTGTGGTGACAGAACAAGAAGGAATGGCTTTAAATTGGAAGGGTAAAGGTTTAGATTAGATATTAGGAAGAAACTCATCATAATGAGTGTGGTGAGGCCTGGCACAGGTTGCCCACATGGCTGCCCCATCCCTGGAGGTGTTCAAGGCCGGGCTGGATGGGGCTTTGAGCAGTCTGATCCAGCGGGAGGTGTCCTTGCCCATGACAGGAGGGTTAGAACTGAATGGGCTTTATGGTCTCTTTCAAACTAAACCGCTCCATGATTTTATGGTTCAGTCAAGGGTGTGATGTCAGAAACATCTGAATAAGAGAAATTCACCCTTACAATTAAACATACTAAACCCATTCTAGTGGTGAAAACCTGAAGAATGCTGGCACCAGTTCTGCTAGATGGGCTTTGGGGCCATCTCCAAAATGCCCATCTCGACACCACTCTCCAAGGCAGATGGACCAGGAAATACACCAGTTCCCCCTAGAGTCCTGCATCACAGGGGAGTGGGACAGCCTTTGTGCCGTGTAATACCCAGCTGGATGTGATGTCAGCCCTAGGTAACAAGGGTTCCCACCATGTCGGCAGCCTGCCGACCCCTCAGCGGGGAAGCCCTTCACTGGACAAGGGGTACAGAACCTTCCCACACTCACCCATCACCTTGACTGTGAGCAGGCAGGCACCGAGCTGGGGAACGCCGGGGGAAAGCAGGGAGAAAAACGGAGTGGGACAGCAGAGGGGGAGAAGCGGAGTGGGAAAAAACGGGAGGGCGGGGAGAAACAGTCGCGTGAGGAGGATTTGGGAAACGGTTGAAAAGAAAACCGGGTGGGCGGGGTAACAGGGAAACGGTTAGAGAGAAAAACGGTCGGGGGGAGGGGACTGGGAAACGGTCGGAGGAGCGATGGGAAACGGGCGGGCAGACAGACTAGGAGGGGAAAAATGGGAGATGGAAACGGGGAGAGGAGAGGAGCAGAACACCAGGAACGCGCTTACCTGTGGCGTTGGGTGCGATGCCGGCGGGGGCGCTGGTGGGCGCGGTGGTCGCCGGTCCGAGGGCGGCAGGCTGAGCGCCGGAGCGGGGGAACTGCTGCGAGCTCATGTCCGCCTGCGGCCACCGCCGATGCGTCAGCGCGCGTCGGGACCGCCCCCGACCCGCCTATTGCTCACCGCCCCGCCCCCCAAGCCCGTCTATTGGCCATCTCCTC